>JACCGJ010001621.1:6878-21549 GCA_013407085.1 Atriophallophorus winterbourni
TCTACATTCCGGACGACATATTGTGAAGTTATATGTCCAATGTATCTTGTTGACTGCATCACACTATCCCTTTTTATTTCGTCCGCCTTAGGTTAATGTCTTTCACACCCTGCCTTGTCACTACCTTTAAACTTAGGAAGCTTCTCTGCCAGAATCAACATTTACCTCATCAAATTTTCCCTTCGCATTGACAGACTCTTTTGATGCAACCCTCTGGGAAAATATTAACAACAACCTTTCCATCACCGCTCTGCGAATCACTATTCTATATCCAGCTCGCCTCCATTAAATTTTCGATTTTCCATAGTCGCCTTGGTGTTTACACATGGTGTTTGTTGTCGGTGTTTATCCGTGAATTGTATATTCAACGGCGTGTTTTTTCATTCATCCATCCATTTTCGTCATTTACTTCGTAGCGCTAACTACTAACCAGGCACCCAGCTTGTCCAAACAGCTGATAACACGCACAGCTGATCTCGTTCAAGGTCGCCCTGTCGCACTGTCTGATTTCTAGGTCAATGCGAATGGATGGAATTTGGTGTGTGTCTGTGTGTGTACACGAATAGATTTGCTAAGGATAGTTTGTGGAATTATCGATTGCAATTCGCCACGGTTTAATGTAAACTTTATGATTGATTTTTCGTACTGCGTTTTGTTGTTGTTGTTCGATTTTTAAGCTCGTCGCACACGTGAGACAATACGCTGCTTCGTATGGCCATGTTATCCCGTTATCCAAGCCGGCGGTGTCCACTACTCCGTTACACAAGGTAAGCAAACCGTTTCTGCATTATCATCTGAGACTTTGCGAACCTGACAGTATCTTAGCCCACGTGTAGTGTATGACTGTTTGACACTGTTCTTGTACGTACTACTTTTGGGGTCTTCAATTGTCTACATCATGTGATGGTTTGGCTACCACGAGATCTACGCAACTTGTGGCGAATGCCCAATTCTTCTTCTACTTCCTGTTATTGATTTTTTTATTAGGACAACACCGCTGTTTTATCCTCTGTTGTTGGCCTCCTTCGGTCGATGTCGAACATGGATGTACAACGCAATCGCATGAATTTTCATGTTCTACAGCTTTCGGAATGACTAAACAGTCCGATTCGGGAGGAACAATCTCTCCCGCAGCGATAGTCAGAACTCGGTTGTAGGGCGTCAGTTGCACGCCTGCGGCGTGATCTGCGTTCAGGAGACAAGATCTGTATCTGCTCCTCTCCAGCTTGCAGACGACGCTTTACACAATGCCTGCAATATGAGCGGGCAAGAGCAAGTTCTTCCTAACTCGCCGGGTCAATGCCAAGAGCTTTCATATCTCTTTTGCAAACGTATTTCTACCGCAACTGCGATCTGCCCAATGGTCGACTTCCTAATTGCAACTCATCATAGAGTAGATCTTTCAGAATACGGCCATTTTCCATTCTATAGACATGACCAAGCCACCGCATGCGTTAGTCACTCTGTCCATCCACGATATGTTCAACACGGATGCTCCTTACGTATTAAGTGCAGTGATGTTATTGTTGCGACAGTCTCGGTTGAGGAGCTTTATGGCCTGCCGCACTATTTGGACCGCTATAGCCCACTCAAACACTTCCTGCTGTTCATTTTTTTTAATTCAGTCTGTCCTCTGTGATACTCAAGCCAGCAGCAGCTGCCAGAACGACACTCCCCCTGCACTCTCCGCCCGAAAAGCTTCCGCCACTCTCCAGGATGGTCTAACGCTGCCAGTGATGGAAGATAAAGCTACCTGTATGACCCCTCCACCTGGTAAGCTGTCACCCCTAGATTCCTCTTGCCATGTCATGCGGTGGTTGTTTGATTTGATTGTATTTTCTTCTTCAGAACCGTGCGAAGACTGTCCGACGGCTGGATCCGTTTCAGTACGTGTTTTGCATTTTTTACATTTGCCGTGACAACCCGCATTCTTAACTCTCTGCATTTTCCTCTTATGCAGCAACTTCCCACAGATGCAATTCTCCTCAATCATCCGCTGCTCTCGTCTTCTGTTCAATGCTTGCAGCGTTATTTCACATTTGCGCATTCAAAGTGAGTGGTTGTTCCCTGTTATTAAACCTTACCTTTCATCATCACCGTCATTAAAGACATCGGTTTCAAGTACCGAGGGTTTAACTGCGATAAAACACGTTAAATTCCTAAAAGGTAGGGAGGTAATGGACATGAAAATACTGCTGAACCTGTAGAATACTTTACTTTTACTTTTGTGCGGCTGGCTCCACGGGTGGATTAGCCGGCTTCATTGATGTCTCGGATTGAGACATCATCATGAAGTTTCTTGGGGATAGTGTACACGTGATGTCCCCAGCACCACTTGGTGTTTGTTCGAGTACACCTCTCTAGCCTTTGCACAGCCAAGTGCAACCTACAAGGCAGCAGGGAGTTGGCAGATAAACGCGCTGTGCGCCAGTGATCTACCTACGGGACTTCTCTCCGGATTTTTCCTCGGGGTTTTCTCCCGAAGCCTTTCCCGCAATCGGGTGACCCACAAGGCAGTGGGGGTTTGGGGTCAGGGTTTTCCTTCCCCTAGATGGATTGCCAGTAGCTGACGAGCTCCATCTGCCCGGAGCAAACTGGTTTTAAGGCGCCAGTCACCCGCCTTCGCCACTTCTCCTGTCAGTAAGAGCAGTTCCGCCGGGCTTGTGAAAGCCACTCGGGCAGGCGAGGAGTTGGACTTGGTTGTCAGAGGCTATTTGAGACGCACGCAACGTGGGAGCATTTTATAGATAGTAGGTGGCTCATTCCTACTACCACCCCCGGCTGTGACAACCTTTGGAACCACCTGTAGAATACACACTAGGATGAGCTGTCAGCAACCTCCAATCAAACATGCGAGTAGAGTGACATCAGACTGGCACTGTCTTGCCAGCTTTCATAGTCACACATCAGTTCCTGGGCATATGCACCGATGCTCTCCGAAATAAGTTGCTCGGTAGTAATGTTGATATAGAGAAGCAGATCAACCTGCATAGGTTACGCTGGTTGGGTCATGTTTTACGGACTTCCGAAACGGATTCTTTTTTCCCGATTGGCGTAAATCTCGTGGTGGCCAAACAGTCACGTGGCATAGGCAGTTAAAAACCCTTACTAGTAAGCTTTCGAAAGTCGGTGCAGCGCGTCTTCCCCGCGATCAGATATCGCAATGGCTAGTTACGCTTCAGGATATGTCCCGAAACCGTGTTCAATGGCGGTCTTGCACTAAGCATCTTCTTGGAGTGTTTGTTGCGCTTAACCTTGTATGTTGTGTCAAGCGGGGCGACAAGAAAAGCTTGTTATGATGCATGACAGTGAAAGCCGCAAGGAAGCTGTCATGCTGATTTCGCTCTACTCGTTCACGAATGCATGTTTCATTTGAGATGTAGGCACCTCATCCCAGTTTGTTTGTACTTACTCTTCTATAGAATTCGTAGCTATTTAAGTCCCACCCTTCCTCATCTTTTAGGATTTTGAAGAAGAAGATGAAATTGGCTTTATTCAGGCGCGTTTTAGAAATGTGCAGACAGTTCCGTCTTTGTGTCAGTAACACTTTCTTTCAAACAAAACCGCAGCATAAGTTCTCTTGGAAACATCCTCGCTCTAAGCATTGACATCAGCTTGATCTTATTCTTGTTAAGCGCACTAATATAGGAAGCGTGCTCCTCACCAGATCATATCAAAGCGCAGACTGCGACACTGATCATTCACTGGTCTGTGCAAAACTAAGGCTCCCCCACACGAGATTTCACCGCACCAAATTATCTGCTAAGCCTAGGATAGACGTCACTCGCATGTGCGAACCTAATCTAGCTGCGCGATTTGCAAAAGCCTTCACAGCCGAGTTCAGCAAGACAACCCCACTCGAATCGGCTTCAGAAAACTGGGTATCGATAAAAAGCGACATATGCCGAGTTGCACTTTCCACTTACGGTCCGAAGAAAAAATCTTCTGAGACGACTGCTGTGTTGGATGAGAAACGGTCAGCATTCTTGATGTTCAAAGATATACCAACAGATGAAAACTTACGACTTTTAATAGCAGCTAGAAATAAGATCCAACAGGCTGCAAAACGATGTGCAAATGACTATTGGACTGAAATTAGCCTCAATATCCAAAAGCTGCTGATACTGGAAATTTTAACATGCATGTATGAATCGGTATATGAACGCTTTGCTCACGTATCGTGCTCAATCAATCACCTGCAACCGATCGATAACTCGCACTGGTTAGATTTGCCACCGATACTGATGTGGAGTCTGACCCTGGGCATTCTCGTAGTATATCATCGCCTTCAGCTTCGATCCAGTCTTGCGATCTCAAACTTTTTTGTGCGACTATCTCCTCCTCGACGATGAGTCGGCCTCAATCAAGATTCTTGGGAATTTGGGTACAAAGCGGCGTCCCCAGCACCACTCGGCGATTGTTCGAGTCAGCTTCTCTAGCCTTTGCACAACCAAGTGCGACCTGAAAGGCAGCAGGGAGTTGCCAGAAAGAGGTGGTGTGCACCAAAATAACCGTCTACCAGACTCTGTTCCCGGTTTTTCCTCAGGGTTTTCTCCCGAAGCCTTTCCCGCGATCGGGTATCCCGCAAGACAGCGGAGGTTGAAAATCAGGGTTTTCCTTCCCTTAGATGAAATGCCCTCCCAGGCTAACGAGCTACATCTGCCCGAAGCAAACTGGTTTTCAGGCGCCAGTCACTCGCCTTCGCCCCTTCTCCTGTTCGTAGAAGCAGTTCCGCCGGGCTTGGGGAGCCACTCGTGCAGGCCAGAAGCTTTACTTGGTTGTCAGAGGCTATTTGAGACGGGCGCCATATGGGAGCATTTTATAAACAGTGGGAGCTTATCCCCACTGCCACCCCCGGCTATGACAACCTTTGTATAAGGCTTGTACTTTCATACCATCATACCATACCATACTCTCGCAGTATATCATCGCCTTCAGCTTCGATCCAGTCTTGCGATTTCAAACTTGCTAACCTCATATCGATTTTTATGTCACTTCTCTTCCATCCCGCAGCTTCGTCTGTAACGACACCGTCGTGTTTGTCCCAATTCGCGGCGCACGCAACTCCTCACGCGGTACCACGGAGGATGGCGACAAGTCCCCCACACGACCTGCGCTGAGCTCTTCCGCCATGCTGTCATCCACCATCATCCAATCGATGGATTCCACCGCGGCGGTGCCGCCGTATCTTGGTCCCTCATTCGCCGCATCCAGCATGATGCGGTCAGAGACCGAGATGGTGCGTTCCATCTTTGATACGAACTTGTTGTCTCCACCACCGCAGCCACGCAAGTCCGTTTCCTCGGATGTCGCCACGACGCAGTGGCGGATGTTGTCCTCGGATGGTCATGTGTACTTTCTACACCAGGACGACTTTGCGGTGTTGAATTTGGACCCTTCGGTGGACTATTGTCAGCCGGTGTCGTCTAAACAACAACAACAGCTTTCTCAAAGCCAATATGCTGCAGGTTAGTTGTTTCTTGTTTGGCTATGATGTCATGCGACACAGCACCTCTTCCAGGCTGGTGTGCTCGATGTGCAATCTTGCACAGGGTTGCTAAATTGATTGGTCACCGGTAGTGAGCTGCATGCTGAAACAGGCTGGAGTCTCACTACCATTTCTATTTTATATCTCGTATCTCTCTAGGCCTGGGCAACCTGACAGTATCTTAGCCCATGTGCTTTCATACATACATTCATACATCCCGAGAGCCGGGTCACCATAACTGCTCGTAGTTTAACAATCAAGGCTGTCATCTGTTTCAGCCAAGTCTTGTCAACCCTTTTTAAACAATGTGTTGTTGTTTATTTATGACTACTCATCCGTGCCACGCCCATCAAACTATTCACAAAGTTGATCACGACGGTCCATAATGGAAGTACTGGACTTGAGGACGAGTGGTCACAAATATAAACAACATTTTCTCCAAACCTCGCTTAAACAACAATGCCCATCAGATCTAATCGTTGTTAGCTTACATTGTATCCGATGGGAAGACCTGACACGGCGATCTGTTTGGTTGGGCGACCACAACAGATGTTGCTGGCTCCGTCTGAACTGGTCGGGCAAACAAAGCTACTCAAATGTGCCAGTCTGGAGAACAGTTCGTAAACGCTTAATTGCGATCGGTCAAACGGTGGACGGTAGCCCAGGTCGTTAAGGCATGGGACTACAATGGTGATGGTCGGGGGTTCGAACCCCACCCCCGAAGCGGAGGATATGCACTGCTGATGAGCTCAAATAAGAGCGAAACTCGAGTCCAGTGCGCTTCCATTATGGACCGTCGTGATCAACTTTGTGAATAGTTCGATGGGCTTGGCACGGATGAGTGGTCACAAATATAAGCAACATATTCTCCAAACATCGCTTAAATGTGTTGTTGTATTTCTCACCTCAGAGCTAGTAGTGAGCATCTGACCCAAACAGTGACATTTGTGTCTGTTGATTTATTTTCCCAAATCTACATCGATACCGAAAAATGTCTAGTTGCGTCATGTATCACATGATGCCAGTCGACTCCTGTGATGTTCTTATCGGATCCCTGATTGACGTGATCTCCATTTCATCAATGAAGTTGATGTATTGCTCACATCTGCCGCACTTGCACACCACAACCGGTTTCTAGCTGGTTGCTGTCTTCAGGTTTAGTTATGAAAGCACAAACCTTATCCGGGCAAAGTGCCGAACAGTCAGAGACTGCACGTGGGCTAAGATACTGTCAGGTTGCCCAGTCCCAGACAGATAACAGGAAGATAAAAGAACAGGAAATGGTAGTGAGACTTCAGCCTGTTTCAACATGCAGCTCACTACCTCTAGCCAATCAGTTCAGCACAAAAATACTGCACGATTGCACATCCGTGCAGGTAGAGACGGTTCAATGAGCCTTGAAGCTGAGCTTGGTTTTTTGTGTGATCCCCTAAGATGAATCATGTGTTCACCATACTAAACATACTTCCAGTCACGCTCTGACTCCAGGACTGTAAACCTCCCCACGAAGTTGTTCGCCACACAAGTTGCTCACGTGTGTGCCATCTTCGTATGCGCACATTGTGATCAGGTGACTTTGAACTTTGTGAGAGAAAAAAACAACAAGCAGCACGATGGAATGTCGTGGCAGCTTGCTGACGTCAACAGCGAAACTGTGCGTGTTTTGGAGAGTGTCTTGATTACGAACAGGCGCATCTCTGGCTCAGATCGCAGTAGTATGACAGGGGCCCGCATGCTTTACCAGGAATAAATCTCCTTCAGTTTCATGGCAATGAAAGACGCCAGCAAGCCGTCGTCCATTCCGGTTAACCGTTGAGGTATTGACGTGCCGGTCGCCATCTTTACCTTTGGTAGTTCAGCAGTTACGCTGAGCCGGGGGTCCCTTTACTAACATTATTGATCGGATGGCACTTTCCTGGAATCTCCCAGCTGTGTTTCCCTACAGCGAATTCACACTAACTCCTGTCCCAGCAGATTGATGTAGCATACCGATCTGATGTTACCTTGGTAGACTCATCTTTACCTTTGGTAGTTCAACAGTCACGCTGAGCCGGGGGTCCCTTTACTAACATTATTGATCGGATGGCACACACCTGGAATCTCCCAGCTGTACTTCCCTACAGCGAATTCTCACTAACTCCTGTCCCAGCAGATTGATGTAGCATACCGATCTGATGTTACCTTGGTAGACTCATCTTTACCTTTGGTAGTTCAACAATCACGCTAAGCCTGGGGTCCTTTTACTAACATTATTGATCGGATGGCACTTGCCTGGAATCTCCCAGCTGTATTTCCCTACAGCGAATTCTCACTAACTCCTGTCCCAGCAGATTGATGTATCGATCTGCCCAATTTCCTAATCACTCGTTCTTCTTTCCTCAGGTGACACTGCCAGCGAGGCGAACTCGCTTGCTCCCAGCTATTTTATCGTGGCGAGCTATCGGCGCAAAGAACGTTGTCTTTCCAAACGGGTAAGTCTGTCTTTCATTCACGTGGTTTTTTTTTGTTCTTGCTTCCACGCTTTTGGGTATTTTCTTTGCTTGAATTCTGAAGCACGCTTTTACCATGAGCACGGAAGGTATTCATCTAAGGTTGCGAAGTGTGATGGTAAGCCCTTTCTACCGGAATTGGTTTAGAACACAAATTGAGGTACGGGATGTGCTGTTTCCCGTCGATATGGCCATTATTGTTCACTCCTTAGAACACATGGAATGGACTGATTTTCGTCGCGTTATTATTATTATTATTACACAAGTCTTTACAGACGATGCGCCAACAAGTAAACCATGCAGAGGATACATGGTGAAGTTGAAGTAGGTTCCATGGTTCTTGTTGAAGGCGACATACTACCCGGTTGCCAAGGCCGAAGTAGGGGGTTAGCTTAGGGGACCCCACCCGAAGCCTTTGACTCAAAAGACTTCCCGCAAGGCAGCGGGTTTTTTCCCTTCGCGAGATTTTAAGGGTTCTTGCGCCTCTCTTGAAGTGCCTCGGCGATTGTTCGAGTACGCCTCTCTAGCCTTTGCACGACCAGGTGCAACCTGTAAGGCAGCAGGGTTTTTTCCTCAGGGTTCACTCCCGAGGCCTTTCCCGCAATCGGGTATGCCGCAAGCCAGCGGAGGTTTGGAATCTGGGTTTTGCTTCCCTTAGGTGGACTGCCCTCCCAGGCTGACGAGCTCCATCTGCCTGGAGCAAACTGGTTTTGAGGCGCCAGTCATCCACCTTCGCCCCTTCTCCTGTCAGTAGAAGCAGTTCCGCCACGTGCAGGCTAGGAGCTGGGCTTTGGTTGTCAGAGGCTGTTTGAGACGCACGCCATATGGGAGCATTTTATAGACAGTGGGAGCTAACAATCAGCATGAGCGAGACCGAAGTCCTTTGTCAAGGTTTTGCATCGGCTCCATTCATCCCTGTTGATTACTACATGACTCTCGAAAAGCGGGCGGAATCTATCTTTTGTCGGTAATAATATGATGTTCACATCCCCCGCACTTGCACATCACAACCGAGGGCGAGTTGCTGGCGCCTGAAAACCAGTTTGCTTCGGGCAGATGGAGCTCGTTAGCCTGGGAGGGCATTTCATCTAAGGGAAGGAAAACCCTGATTTTAATCCTCCGCTGCCTTGCGGGATACCCGATTGCGGGAAAGGCTTCGGGAGAAAACCCTAATGAAAAATCTGGAACGGTTAGTTGGTGCACACCACCTCTTTCTGGCAACTCCCTGCTTCCTCGCAGGTCGCACTTGGTTGTGCAAAGGCTAGAGAAGCTGACTGGAACAAACGCCGCTTTGTACCCAATGCGTCCCAAGAATCTTCATTGAAGCCATACTCATCCTCCAGGAGGAGATAGTCGCACAATCGTAAAAATAAGTATCGTTTGTCCCAGTTTACCTACCCTTTGTCACCTCAACTCAACTTATTCTCATTTCTGTCTGTTCTTTTACCATTTCAGAAAGACAACCGGTTCAACTTACCCAAGGACTTTACATTCTATCGCGTGCGAGTCAAACCTTTGCAGGTGCATCCACTTCATTCACAACCGACCTCCTGACCTCCCCCTCCACTCATGTTTGACCTCGCTAATTTGGACGTCCCTACCATAACCGCCTTTCACTCGAGCATTCTTACTTTACTCCCCATTCATCTCGGCCAAACCCACTTCTTCTTGTTGTCGTTGTTGCTGCTGTTGTTTCTATCACGTGGTCTCTCTCTTTTCCTCAAGGTCATTCATTCAATCGATTTTTCTATTTGTATCGGTCGATATGTGATTCTTTTACCGCTCTCTCTCTCTTTCTCTGCTCTTTAAACCAGATTGTACAGGCGTGGTTGTTGATTGAGTTTGTTTGTGTGTGTTTTTCTGTTCTTCTTCATTCTTCGTGTAGTCTGTGTTTCGCGGGGTATTTGCCAAGCAGATATATCATTGATAATATGAGAGTAGTGTTCATTTTGACGCTAGGCTGCTATTGGTAGTTGGTTCGGGTTACTGCGTTGTCTGGTTGAGTATGTGTGTGATGTGCTACTGATGCCCAGCTGGTGGGTTACTTACGTTTACTTTTGTGCGACTATCTCCTCCTGGAGGATGAGTCGACTTCATTGGATTGCAGCCACCCACGCTCGGCGGTTAGAAGCGCGATCCGCGTAGATTGTAAGCCAGGTCCGGTCCCACGTGCGCCATCCGTAAACCGATCGTAGACCAAGCAGCTCCACGGTGGCGAGCCAAGTCTTCACTTGTCCTCCGCTACGACAACACCATTCTGTGCAGGATGTCGGCGATAGTGTCATCCTGGTTAGTTCAGCGTTCGAGCGTCTCAGGATGTGGCCGAACCATCTCAGTCGAACTAAGGCGAGGGATATCAAAACAACGGTGGCGAACCTCGTCATTCGTTACTCGCTCATCCCATCAAACATTGAGGATGCGTCGGAGACACCAGTGGTCGAAAGCCTCTAGTTTCCGCATATCCTCCACCCGCACAAACCACGTCTCGCATCCATAAGTGAGAACTGGGCGAATCGCCGCTCTGTAAACGCGCGCGGCTGTTTTCTCTGCGGCTAAATAGAACCCAACGTAGTCGCGAAAAGGCCGTGCGCGCAGCTTGTACACGGGTCGGTATCTCAACCCTGGCTTGGCCTGACGGTAGCACGCACGATCCAAGGTAACGAAAAGTGTTCACCATCTCCAAGTTCTCGCCACCAATCTTGAGAGGCAGATGAGGTCCAGTGGTGGGTTAGAGAGAACATAGCCGTACTTTAACCGGTGGCCGGTCACTTAATCACCAGAAGTCACGTCATCCCCAGTCAATTAATCTTCAATCACTGAATCCCCAGTTTGATAACTTCTGAAGAATGCAACCCCTTGTGTCTCACGGATTTCGTTCACATCTGGTTTGTCATTAAGCACTCTAATGACACTCCAATTTACTGTCTTTTACAAAACAAAAACAGCAATTACATATAATAAGTTGCTTAGTGTGTTGCGAGATATGGCGTCGAATGCAGCACCAGATGTCATTTTACCTGACTTTGAAAGTGCAACTATGAATGCATTTCGCTCAAACTTCCCATCCGCAAGAGTGACTGGATGTTATTTTTTATCTATGCCAATTCGTGCAACGAAAAATATGTGAACTAGGGATGAAAGTAGATTATGAGATTTTAGCCGAACGAATAATGCTGTAGAAAGTTGGTATGATGCATTACAGTCACTCTTTTCTTGTCAACATCCCACCATGTGGACATTTCTTAACGGTTCGCGAAAGGATTGCCGACAGCAAGTGCTGGGGTTCATATCAAACAGAAGAAGAAGTATACTGAGATATGTGCCAGGACATCTCGAACAATTCAGCGATACTCAACTACGGAAAGATTGACGTTCTTAAAATCAATTGCATATCTCTCCTGCTAAATAAATTCATTTAAACGTATTCTGCGTTCTTCAGAAGTTATCAAACTGGGGATTAAGTGTCAGTAAGCCTAACCGGTGTATTGATCGAATGAATGAACAACATAAAGTTTGTACTGAGCAGTCAACGGTTGATCTTCCCCTGTACAGTGAACGATAATCACATTATTCACTTTCGATCGATATTGATTGATGCTCGATCGATAGTTCATTCAGTGTCCGTGCTACATCGTGTAGAAGCGTGATGTACACTGGCTTAACGCTCCACGCATGAGTGATATGCTGGACATCACCTTCCGAGTCAGCTGATGAATTCGTGTTCGCGATTGTCTTCTTGGTGCTCCATGCGCGCATTTTGTGATGAGGGAGGGTGTTCTTCATATAATCTGAAAGCTATAGATATATGCTGCTGTCTGGTCTGTCAGTCCTGTCCAAACCTTCCGCAAATTTGACCCTCCTTGACGTTGGTGGCCTCCTTCGGTCGATGTCGACCATGCATGTACATCACAATCGCACAAATGTTCATGTTCTACAACTTTTTGAATGACTAAACAGTCTGATTCTTGAGGAACAATCTCTTCTCCCGCAGCGCTTGCAACGATAGCCAGAACTCGGTTGTAGGGCGTCAGTTGCACGCCGGCGGAGTGATCTGTGTTCAGCGGCCAAGAGCTGTATCTGCTCCTCCCCAGCTTGCAGACGACGGTCAATGCCAAGAGCGAGAGCTTTTTTATAACTCTTGCATACTCACTTGACGAATTGCTCAATAACTGCTGACATTGTCCATCTGCTCCTCTTTCCAAAGATGTCACTCGACGCGTTCTCGATCAGTTTCAAACCCGAATTCTTTTCGGTTTTCGCGGTCTAGTGTTGTACCGGTGAATAATGTTCTACATCATCCCAAGACTCAGGGTTGGCACTCTGTGTATATATGTATGAAATCACAAGTCTGGATAGATGCAAAATGCTGCACAGTCGCACGTGAGCTTAGATACTGCCAGGCCTGCACAGATAAGAACACAGCAGTGAAGTTCCAGTGAGTTTTGCATGAGGTTTAGTACCTTTTGCTCAGATGGGACACCAATCAATATGGTATGGTATGAAAGCACAAGCCTGATCCATGCAAAGTGCCGCACAGTCAGAGACTGCACATGGTCTAAGAGCTAAATGGGTTATGGAAATAATCAAGTTAAGGTCCAGTCTCTAAGGGGATCAGCGATTCAACCTACGCTAAGATGAGCTGCCACTGGTGCATAAAATATTTGAGTTTATATATCTCACGTTATGTTGTATGAAATAACAAGCCTGATTCATGCAAAGTGCAGCACAGTCATGGAGAACCGCATGTGAGGTAAGATACAGTCAGGTGCCCAGGCCTAGACAGATCTGAGAAATGAGGAATGCAGTCCTCATCCCTCTCTGAAAGCTCGATTTCTTGCGGTTTTTTTGCGTCTGTGTTGTTTGTCATCTCGGCGTGCCAAAGACTCGTGTTTACAACTTCCTTTAGCCAATACAGCAAGACGTATCTGCTTTGTAGACGCTACCGTCTGTAGAAATATATTACGGTCGGGGCAAACATTATCCCCTTCTCTTGAACCCCATCCATGAAAGCGCGCTCCTCCAACCTTTGCTAAACCAGATGTGAGCCTTTTCAAGCCACTCTTCCATGTTAGTGGCTGACCGCCAGCCACTTTTTTCCAGTCTGTACCAGCTGACGCATAAAGCGCTCGGCGTTGTAACCGTTCGGGTTTCGTGCGCGGGACCTGCCCCAACCAGCGTAGACGACGTCGATTAATGGCTGTCTGAAGGCTAGTGCCGTTGCTTCCTATGACGCAAACGGGGTGTTGCCACCGAACGTGAGCAATCCTTCGCCTCCTAACATCTTCTGCGCGAACTGTCCAACATTCACTCTCGTAAAGCAATACTGTCCTTACCGAGGTGGAATATATCCTTCCTTTCAAACTCAAGCTCAAATCACGTCTCTTCCAGAGGCACTAAAGTTTAGTGAATGCCCATCCGGCCTTAGCAGTGGTTGCGTTCTATAATCCAATGCGTTGTTCTTAGCTCAATAGAGGGGAAAACAGAACATAGCCGTGATCCAATGCATGTTGACGATGCACGTGATTCATATTTATAGAACAATGACAAAATTAACGTATGCAAGTACAGCTAGACGCCGGATGCAAGTGGGTTGCTTCGTCAGATAGAGAAAGCTTTAACTAGTGGAATGTAGGATATTGTGTAGGAAGACATAAGTGATAGTTCAGCCCCAAACGATTGAAAAGTAGGTCAGTTCTTGTATTGAAGACAAGGATGTCGTTTTTCGCTCACCCAACAAAACACCAAGATATTCACTCTAACGAATAACCTCTAACCTGCTTCAGAAATTCCAGCCTATTGGAAATATGTCCTAGGAAGTTTCGAAGAGCTGACGGAGTCGTTATCCTGAATGTGAAATTTAAAACGCCTAGTTGATTTATCAGTTAATCAATCCATTTCAACTGACCTTGGCCGAGACCACGCTAATCGATCGGGTCTTTGTCTACATGACTTGACACCCTTGAGATTCCAATAGGCTGTTTAGTGAGGGGTTTCTCTGCGTGCAGCTTAATCATACTTTGCCTGACAAAGTTTCTACCTCAGAAGCAAAACGTTTTCCTAGAAAGTTCCGTGATCTACTCCATATGGCTGAGCGTCACAGATTTCACTTTTTCGCGTCTATTTACCGCTTAAACCTCGATACGCTATTAGGTTGAAACCAGAACTGTTCGATATCGCTCGTCAATCGATCAAAGTTAGACCGATCAATATCAAACGCCAAATAGGAAATCGATATCACGTGATATCAGTCGGAGTTGAACGTCGTTGTAGCACGTGGGTTTTGGTGTAGACTACAAGAACATGAACCACCTAACGGACTGAGAACGCGTCCTTAGGTAGCGCTTGTGAACGAGGGTCGAGCTTTCGTTCTTCCTAGAACATCCAAAGTCCAACCAACTAGGTTTTGTGCACGCATTCGCTTCGTATGTATGTATGAAAGCACAAGCCTCGTCCAGGCAAAGTGCCGCACAGTCAGAGACTGCACGTCGGCTAAGATACTGTCAGGTTGCCCAGGTCTAGACAGCGTCAGTGACTCTGCCGGAGCGGTTGAATTGCTGGATGTAGATGTAGTTTGTCTGGCAAGGTCGCTCGTATTGAGGCAGCTGTAGAGTTTGAAACGAGGGGCTCAAGAAGAACGTTTGGAGGGTACCTGTGAGCCTTTCTTAAAATGGGTTTTAGTTGGGAGGTGAGTTCA
>JACCGJ010001622.1:0-44025 GCA_013407085.1 Atriophallophorus winterbourni
ATGAAGATAGAAGATTTTCGGTATTCTAACAATAATCTGTTAGCCTTGTTTGCTGCTTCAGCATATTGAGTAGCCCATTTAAAATCTCCTGTTATAGTAATACCGAGATCCTTCACTTTCTGAGCAGCAGCTATTCTGATATGGTTCCCTCGCCGTCTTCTAGTTGCGTTGTCACCAAACCTGTCGTCAGAACGCAGCTCTTCCCCGAGTTTAGTAATAAGTCCCATGCTATTGTCCACGCGATTACTTCTTCTAAATGAGAGATAAACGTATCTGTACTGTCGGTTCCTAGGATCTTAACATCATCAGCAAACAGAAAGCAACATGAATTTAAGCAGGCTGCCACGTCGTTTAAAAAATGAGAAAAAGTAGTGGACCAACCACTGAGCCTTGAGGCACTCCGATGAGTATACCTTAGTCCTCCGATCACACCACTGCAATTCTAACATAGTGCAATTAATTAGGAAGCTGTCTAACCCATGATGTAGTTCACCTGTAGCGTTACACATTCTTAGTTTGTAAAGAAGGTACCTATGGTTCAGTGAGTCAAAGGACTTTTGAAAATCAAGGTAGCATACTTCGACCACTCTCCCTTCATCGAGCCGTAATGTCACTTCATCACGAAAGCTTAGAAGATTGGTTAGGCAGGACCATACTTACCAGAACCCGTGCTGGGTATCGGATAGTGAGGAATTGGCTACCAAATGTTTACATATCTGGTGCCGAAAGATTTTTTTCAAGCACTTGCGAAAATGCTAGCCAGGCTTACTGGCCTATAGTTGCGTACATCCACAAAGGGACCCTTTTGTATATGGCTCCTACCGTCGCTCGTTTCCTATCATCCGGTAGGAGTAAGGAAGCTGCAAAAAGATTGCTGATTGCATGGCTAACTATATTCGTGAGCGGTTGAAAAATAGCCCGATGTATACCGTCGGGGCCAGCAGACTTCGTTTATTCCAGCTGCGAAAGAACTGTGGTGACCATTTCCTGATTAACCTCCACAGAGCTAAAGAGAGGTGCTCTGCACTCGTGAGATTCTAAACGGTTACCTGAATCACGCCAATCAACACTGCAGAAGAAAAAATGCAACGCATCGGCTTTTTCCTGTGCAGTCAAAGCCGTGTTGCTATCATCTAACACTAACGTACTAATTTCTTTTCGGAAAGATCGTTTGGACTGAACATAGCCATAAAAAGCTTTCAAGTTTATCTTTGCTTTTTGACAAGTCTAGATCCGAAGTTCCTTTTATCTTTCCTTTGCAGCGCAACAGCTGCATTTCTGGTCTGTATGTACTGCAGTCTAGATTTGTGAGTTCCAGATAATTTGTAAGCCCTCCAGCTACGGTCACTCCATCTGATATCCTTGCGAATAGATGCGCTCAGGCAGGGGTTTTCCTCGAGTTTTCACTGGTTGTAGAGGAGCAAAACTTTCCTGTAGTTGTAAAAAGTGCCCTCTTATAATATTCCATGTGATTTCTACACCAGTTTATAATTCGTCTTGTTCTTAAATTAGATTCATTTCTTGAGTTTGTAGATGGACGATGTCCATTCGACCAAAGTTGCGGGACATCTTCACTTGGTGACTAGGGTGCACTAATATCCAGTCTAGAAGTATTACGGCGTGGTCGCTTTTGCCTAGTGGCGAAAGGTATGTGATCCCATAAATAACTTTTTCATGAGACAATAGAACCAAATCTAAAGTGGACGGAGTGTGTCCTATCCTAAACCTTGTAGGATCCCAGACATGCTGATAAAAGTCCTTGACATGAAACCATTCCAGACCCTACGATTTTGCTGACTCTCGTGAAAAAATTTCCGTACGCCAATCGATGCACAGGAGATTAAAGTCTCCAACAATTGGTAATGCGTTGCATTGCCCTTTTAGTACTCCTAATGTGTCCCTCAGTAATTGATCGTCCGATGTTGACGCAGTCGGTCTTCTATAAGCACATATAAGTGACAGTCTCCTCATAGCGACAATAAGAAATACCGATGTTATTTGGATTTTACGAGAAGCAACCTTCATGGATGTCTCAGTCTGGAGAAGGTCTTCATTTATCATAATTGGCACACCCCATCCCGCAGCACCAGTAACTCTATCCTGATAAAAATTGGCGTACTTAGATGATATAAATGATCACCTGATTTCAACCATGATTCGGAGATGGCAACTATATCGACCTGGTTTACCTGTGCAGCAAGGTGCAGCTCTCCCCACTTATTACATACACTGCAAGCATTTGTGTACAATACACAGGTAATTATATTCTGCCACATTTCAACCCACTATAACTCGGGGTCGGAGCACCCTCGTTGTTATTTGTGACTACTCATCCGTTCCAAGAGCATCGAACTATTCACAAATTTGATCACGGCGGTCCGTAATGGAAGCACTGGACTCACTGAGAAACAAAGTTATCAGCTTAATTCGAGATGATAAACAAGCGTTCAAATCGCAATTGATTACTCAGATGCACCAGAATCCGAAGCTCTTGTATAGACTTGTAAACGATAGAACAAATATTGAACCAGGAGTCTTTGCCCTGAAAACTTCGTCCGGCTTCACAGAATCCATAAATCAGACCGCTGACCTGTTAGCAGACTTTTATGCCGGCGTTTTTGCGCCGAAATCCATGGAGCCTGATCAGGAACCAATCGTTCGACTTGACCGACCGACCTTGAGTGAAGTATTGATTACTCCGATGGTGGTAGCGCAGTACTGACGAAAATTAAACGTAAAGAAATCTCCAGGACCAGACGAGATAACTCAAAAGCTGCTTGAAACAT
Source organism: Atriophallophorus winterbourni (assembly GCA_013407085.1). Taxonomy (NCBI): domain Eukaryota; kingdom Metazoa; phylum Platyhelminthes; class Trematoda; order Plagiorchiida; family Microphallidae; genus Atriophallophorus; species Atriophallophorus winterbourni. The sequence continues at coordinate 2,787 of JACCGJ010001622.1, forward strand.
GCCATGCGCAGCTATCCGAACCTCTATCTTGCATGTTTAATAATTTGCTCCAAGCTGGCGTAGTGCCACAAGACTGGAAACTGGGACAAATAATACCTATTTACAAAGGTGGTTGCCGTTCTGATGTTAAAAATTACAGGCCGGTGACCTTGCTGTCTTCGGTATCAAAAGTTTTTGAGCGAATAATAACCGCAGAAATCGTGCGACATCTGGAAACGAATCAACTTTTGGCAGTTGCCCAACATGGATTTCGCAGAAATCGCTCTTGTCTAACAAATTTGCTGACAAGCTTAGACGATTGGACGAGGATTGTAGATGCGGGGGGCTGTATTCATGCGTGCTACCTGGACATTTCTAAAGCGTTCGACAGAGTTGATCACAATTTACTCTTGAACAAGCTAAAGAAACACGGTGTTGTTGGAAGACTATACGAATTGCTAAGAGATTACCTCAGCAACAGACACATCCGAGTTCGTGTGGACGGCCTATTATCGAAGAACATCGATGTCACTGGCGGAGTTCCACAAGGCTCAGTGCTTGGACCAATACTGTTTCTAGTCTATATGAACGATATACCACTACCAAATGATAGTGAGGTGGTTTTGTTTGCTGATGATATAAAAGTATGGAGGCAAATCAGAAATGCTGACGATTGTGTCTTGCTGCAAAACGATTTGAGTGCTTTGTTCAACTGGTCATCTGAAAATAAACTGTCATTGAATATGCAAAAGTCTAAGATGATTCAGATTGGTCGTGAACTTGGCTTTTCCCATCCATACAAGCTCGGTGACATTAACCTGGAGTACACCGAAAAATAAAAGGACCTCGGTGTCTGGATTTGCGGCAGTTTGAAAAATGGTCTACAATGCGAAACCGTTTACAAAAGCGCGTCACTGCTGCTAGGCATGCTACGGCGATTATTTGGACGTTTTTCCCCGGGATGTTTTCCTCTCATGATGAATACATATAAACACCCGGTTCTAGATTATGCCGCACAAACCTGGACACCATGGCTCCAAAAAGACATCTTACTCCTGGATCGCATATACCGGAGAGCTTCTAAGCTTGTCATTGGTCTCGAAAATATGTCATTCGCCAGGCGACTCAGACAACTGGAAATGAGTACACTTGCACAAAGGAGAATGCCAGGTGATCTCATTCTCGCATACAAAATACTAACTACTGTTTCCCACCCCCTGGATATATTATTCCACCTTTGAACTTCCAGCAACAGCCGTGGCCATGGTTGCAAGATGGAAATACCACAATCCAAACGGAACTGCCGTAGGTATTTTTATTCGGTACGTGTGTGCTTTGCTTGGAATTCCCTACCTTCCGATTTGGTAACCTCAAACAGCTTATCTATATTCAGATCAAAACTTGACGATTATATGAGAGCTAATCCGAATTTTTCCCCAAACTATTAATAAGCTATCATTGTCCCATTGATTTTGATTTTATTTATACTTATATATATACATTTGTTCCTATATTTCCACCATGTGGTCATTGTAAAGTTGATTGCTTTTTCAACCATAAATCTTGAATCTTGAATCTAGAATCTTGAAAAAAAGTTTCCGTCTTATTTGAGCTCATCAGTAGTGCATATCCTTTGCTTCGGGGGTGGGATTTGAACCCGCGAACACCATTGTAGTCTCACGCCTTAACGACCTGGGCCTTCAAATCGGCCGTGCATAAAGTTAATTTTTTCGCAAGTTTTTTCAACATTTTTCGTTAAATGCCAACGCTAGCTGTGGGCAAAATGCATAATTTTGTCGTATCAACTGAGGTCAAGTTTGGACGCGCAATTTTGAATGAATCACGAGATACCGGGAATTTTTGTGGCAAATTTATCTCAAAACTTTTGTTTACACCATTTGGTAATAAACTGGATCACATGAGGAAATTATCAATCAAGACGGAAAAGAAACATCGTTCAGTCGACTAATTGCTATCGGGACCTGTCGGTCAATTTGTTTCAAATTATTTGGTTAAATGTTTGTTACTTTTGAAAATTCGTTTATATGAATAAAGCCAATTTCTTCTTCTTCTTCCGTCCACCGTTTGACCTATCGCAATTAGGCGTTTATGAACTGTTCTCCAGACTGGCACATTTGAGTAGCTTTGTTTGCCCGACCTCTTCATGAGGAATTAGCAACATCTGTTGTGGTCGCCCAACCGAACAGATCTCCGTGTCAGGTCTCTCCATCAGATACAGTGTAACCTAACACCGTTTAGATCTGATGGGCATTGTTCTTTAAGCAAGGTTTGGAGAATATGTTGTTTATATTTGTCACTACTCATTCGTGCCAAGCCCGTTGAACTATTCACAAAGTTGATCACGACGGTCCGTAATGCAAGCACTGGACTCAAGTTTCGCTCTTATTTGAGCTCATCAGTAGTGCATATATATATATACAGCAAATCTAATTTATCCGAATAGGCAAGATACAAATAAATCAATTCTAAACGAATAACGCAATTCAAATGATGACAGCACGTGTGATTTAGGATTTCGATGTTCTTCATCACTCACTTCCCAACGAACAGATACGCCACCTATTACTAAAGCCAGACAAAGTATGAATACTATACACAGATCTATAAATAGCCTCATTGTAAAACTAGAAATGTATAAATTATTCACCATTTTATCTTTGACTATTGTAAATAATATATACTAATATAAATAAAAACCGAGAGCATAGTTTTAGAAACAATACAACGTATTTTCTCAAAATCAATCATCGGCTATACCACCAGACAATCCTATAGAGAAAGATGTATACAACTGAAACTTGATCCCCTATGGTTTCGCAGACTGAAGCATAACCTCATCTTATTCTTTAAAATACAGTCAACGGATAATATGGAAATACGTTCGAATATTCACATACGGCATGATTTTAAATATAGCTTGAGGAACAGTGAAAAAACTATCAAATTACCAAGGTTTCGTATTAAAGTAAGGAACAGTTTCTTCTTGAGTAAATATGCTAAACTGCGGAATCTTCTTCCAAGATATATAAGACTCAGTTCCTCTCTAAATGAATTCAAATCACATCTAGCTTCCTTTCTTACCATAGAAAAAATTTGCAATCTTCTAAATTTAAATGTTCTACCTGATGATTTATATAATAATGGCATTCTTGGGTATTGATATTAAATAAACGTTCATAACGTTCGAAACAACATTCTCTCGCGTCTGAGTTTTTTCCTCCACAGTTAAATTCTCAATCCGCACCAAAATGAAACTGGCCCCCGAACCTCAAACTAGTGGAATAAATCACCTCCGCTTAGCATACAAGAAAACGGTTTATGTTCAGGAAAGATCATTCTATTTGAAGCAATCAAAATTAAAAAAATTTGGAACATAAACAATAGAGATTCTTCGCGCATCTTCGGTGGACCTTATCCGTTGATCATCAGTGTTGCCGATAACATTCTAGACTTTTCCTCGCAATACCTGTGTTTTCGTACCATATCAGATCACGTACCGATTACCCGAAAACAACTTTAAATACCGTTAACTTAATATTTATTGAACGTTAAATTCCGCTGAAACAAATGACCTTGAACAAATTGTTTTTGCAAATGTACATACTATAATCTGATTGTACAAAATTTTGGAAATTATTGATCATGTTTAACATGCCTTGGATTCCCAAAAATAAAATTTATTTATTTATTCATTTATGTAAATAAATTTTCCCAGTCTGCTGGATAAAAAATTGATCATATTCAGATTATACGATTATAAACACCCAGAACAAAAGGCTTCGAAGAATCAACAAGGAGGAATCATCACGCTTCTTTCATGAACATTTACCGTGGATCTTAAGTGATTTCTGGATCCTTTATTGATTTTTTCCGCAATGACAGTATTTTTCCCGTTAATTGTCAAATCGTTTACAAACAAAGTGTTAATATTGTTTACCATCACAACTTTGGCCAACGTGATATTCCGCTGCATTTCTGACCTCATAAATTTATTCACGAATAAACATAGTTTTCTTATAATCTTGCGGTCTCCACCTGATGATGGCAAACAGCCAAAAACCAGGATTGGTGTGTAATTGCGGGGAATGTGAGCCACACCATAATCTGATCATCCATAAGCGCCTTGAGCGCTTGACGAAGAATCCTTTTGTGATTCTGTGTTTGAACATCGTGGTTTTTGTATAAACCATATGTAACAGTGAAATTAAAGTTTAACTTAGTTTTCCTCTGTTATACGAATATTATGTAAACTGATCATGTTTATCATGCCTTGGATATACATTAATAAAGGATTCATTTAATAATGATAATAATAACGATATGATAACTGAAACAAAACAGAATATAGATTCGAAGTAATGTGTTGCTCACATCCCCATACATTACACATCACTACCGGTTTCTGGCTGTTTGCCGTCGTCAGGTGGAGACAGTAAGATCAGGTTCAGTAAGCCTTGAAACAGTGGATTAAATGTAAACAAGGTTAAACTTGTATGCCAACTGTTATATAGGGTTCGTACAACGAACCACGATGTTTAGACACAGAATCACAAAGTGATTCTTGTTCAAGCACTCGAGGCGCTTATGGATGACCAAAGTAATGTGTTTGTCACATCTCCATCTCTTACACACCACTACCGGTTTCTGGCTGTTTGCCGTCGTCAGGTGGAGACAGTAAGATCAGGTTCAGTGAGCCTTGAAACAGTGGATTAAAGGTGAACATGGTTATACTCGTATGCCAACTGTTATATAGGTTTCGTACAACGAACCACGATGTTCAGACACAGTCTGACGACGGCAAACAGCCAAAAACCGGTAGTGGTGTGTAAGGGATGAGGATGTGTGCAACACATTACTTTGGTCATCCATAAGCGCCTCGAGTGCTTGACCAAGAATCACTTTGTGATTCTGTGTCTGAACATAGTGTTTCGTTGTACGAACCCTATATAACATTTTGCATACAAGTTTAACCTTGTTTACATCTAATCCACTCTTTCAAGGCTTTCTGAACCTGATCTTACTGTCTCCACCTGACGACGGCAAACAGCCAGAAACCGGTAGTGGTGTGTAATGGATGGGGATGTGAGCAACACATTTTTTGGTCATCCATAAGCGCCTCGATTGCTTGACCAAGAATCACTTTGTGATTCTGTGGCTGAACATCGTGGTTCGTTGTACGAACCCTATACAAGAATATAGATTTATTTTATAGATTGAGCATTTTACCTTTCTGCAAGCTAGATTTTTAAAATTTGAATAAACTAAAATGCCCATTTGCATGTATTTCCATCACGCACACCCTAGGATCGGTTTAATGCTGTTTGCACTTTGCAGGTTGGGACAGGAAGATTAGGAACTCATGCGGTTGAAGCAGTGGAGGAATTGTAGAAAAACAAGCGTTTCTATGTTACTGTTGGATAAGCCTGGTGTGACCAAACTGTTGAAGCACATGTGTCCGAACACATATAATGTGGTTAAACTCATAACCACCAACTAAAATGCTCCTCTGCTTACATTTACATCACAAACCTCAGGACGGGATTTACGCGGGAAATTGATGTAAATAAGAATTTCGGTTCATGGTTATGGATGCAAGCACAATATACATCTCTTTGGACAAATGCGATTGAAAGTGTTGGTCGTACCATTCAGCAGTGGCATTCAAACGCTATTCGTTTAGATACACCGCTGTCATTACATCACTGTAATATTATATCTAGCAAATACGTCGGACAGATATTTATGCTTTAGAATGCATCTTATGATATCTCGCACGGTCCATTACCTCGAGTTTCGGTGAGCATTTGTTTGGAAACGATGTGAGATCTTAGGATTGGGACCAATATGTGTTATACCACGTTCTTTGACCCGGCTTTTTGCGAGTGATAATGTACCAATGAACATAAACGAACAGCATTTCGTTATTAGCTGCGATAGACCTAAGGATATGAGTGATGGTGGCGTTACACTCCTCCCAGACTATGGTTTTAACATTTCTGGCACGGTATATCCCTAGCCAGCGGAAATGTACACGTAGTTACGAGTATCCTGACTTTCTATAAGTCAGCCCTCGCAATTGCTTGTGTCTATACGACACCCAGTAGAGCCCAGCAGGAGATTAATCTGCTGATTGAGACGCTCGACCAGTTGTTTTTTCATTCATATACAAGTGTACTCATCTTATGTGATTTCAACCTCCAAGAAATAAATAGGGCAGTCCATGTAGGTGTAGTCACCGACCAATGCAAAACCTTTATTGATGGGCTTTGTGATCATGCGTTGCATCAGCATGTGAGTGATCCTATGGATTAACTCTTGGTACTGTCGTCCCAGCCCGTAGCCGTTAGACGTTTGAAATACCTACCACTGCTCGGCAAAAGTGATCACGTGATGATGAGCTTCGAATCGTTACTGCGTTTTCACATGCCCATTGCTCGCTCTAGGCGCAATTTTAGGCATGTATACTGGTGTTCCCCCTTACAGACTTTAAAATCTTCCTTTCAGTTTTCTAACGAGTTCAATAGAAGTGAAAACTTAGATAGAGTTTGTGAGTGTCTAACAGAGTTGCAAGAAAACTACGCTCCGCTGCAAGTCGTGAAAAAGCATCAAATCCCGCTTTGGTGGACTTCTTGAATTCATCGGTCTACCCGTAAACGAGGTCGTTTATGGCGGCAATATAAGCTATCTGTCACTTCTGGTTCTTTGGTCCGCCACAAAACCGCTAGGAACACTTGTGTTAAAATACAGCGTTTGCTCAAACAGGAGTTTGAGTTAACCTTAGCTAGGGACGCTAGAGCCAATCCGAAAAGATTTTATAGCTACGCTCAATCAAATGGCAAAAGTAGATAAAGCATCGAAAATTTAAAACTGGAGAACGGAAAAGTAGCTGATACCGATCTGCATAAGGCGACTGCTTACTCCAGGTATTTTACTGGCGTTCAGAGACGTGATTATTCTTCAAATTCTAGGTTGTTTAATCTACTTCCTGGTGCTCCTGCACTATATCAGATGTCCTTCAATGAAGCCGAGGTTTATGAAGCACATAACAATGTTCGCGTTAACACAGCTGAGGGAGCAGATGGTATCCCTTAAAATATGCTAAAGAATCTCGCGTAATAGCTTACAGAACTTTTATGCAAGCTCTTCAATTATTGCTTGCACCTGAGAGTGGTTCCTAGTGAGTGTGAAGAGGCCATACTAGTAACAATACACGAGGGTGTTTGCAGGTCAACTCTTGGTAATTATAGACCTGTCAGCCTGACTAGCATCGTCTCGAAAGTAATGGGAAAACTTCTGCGGGAAAATATCTGTCAGCATCTTTGTCGGCATTCTCTACTGAATTTAACTCAACATGGATTTCTTATAGGTAGATCCTACCTTACTAACCTTCTTAGTTTCCTCAATACTGCCACTTGAAAGATGGATGAAAGGAAGCATGTCGAAGCCATCTACCTAGACTTTAGCAAGGCTCTCAATTCCGTAAATCACCGCCTTTTAGAGAATAAGCAAGCAGCAAAAGGCATTAGGGGTAGTCCACTTGCTTGGATAAAGGCATTCCTTACAGGTAAGACATTCCGAGTTAGGATAGGATCTACGCTGTCGAATGAAACCGACGTGATCAGTGGTGTACCCCAAGGTTCGGTACTCGGTCCTCTTCTATTCCTGATTTTCATCGATGACTTGTTGTCTGCTTTAAAGTGCCCATGCTCCATTTTCGCGGATGATGTAAAATTCATCGGATCAACGGACAAAGATACCTTGATACACGACCTTGAATGGGCCATAAACTGGTCATACCAGCGGGACCTCCTACTGAACATTAATAGGAGCCAACACTTGTCAGCACTGGTTGATAAGATTTCAGTTCAGGTTTCGGGAAATTCTCTCACTGTTAACGCCACAGCGTTTTAAGGATTTGAGAGTACTAGTTAGGACTGACTTCAAATGGGAGGACCAATGAGAAGCCGCAGCTCAACGTGCTCGCAAAGTGCTCTCTCGCCTGAGATCCGCGTTATCCTGCAGAAGACCCAATGTATTCGGCCGAATTCAGAATATTGTGTCCAGTCGTGATGCCCTTACTAAAAACAGGACATCGTTCGATTCGAATGCGTGCAAAGTCTGGCAACTCGCATGATTGAGGGTCAGCGAGGGAAACCTTACGCTACAAGCTTGAAATCGCTTGATCTTTTCTCAGTTACGCGTCATGTTATGAGAGGTAACTTGATTGAAAGTTTCAAGATCTGGAAGGGTGTAAGTGGCGTCATCATGAGAAAACATCTTTGACTTAAGACCCTAGCTGTGCACCCGGGGACATTCACACAAACTTGCAAAGTAGCGATGTCGAATTGTCTCCCAGAAAACCCTTTTCAGCCTCAGGGTGGTATATTTCTGGAACCAGCTTCCGAAAAAACTTATATCCTGCAGTTTTGTCGCGAGTTTCAAGAACGGTTTGGACCGCATCTGGGGTAAGCTTTTTCCTGAATACTCCCCCTAATTGCTATGCAAGATTAGGTAGTTCAACATTTAAGCTTTGTCTGGTAAGTAAAGTAAATGCTAGAGTACTGTTTTTTTAATACACGACTCTACTTTAGCTAACCTCTCGCCATACTGGTAAAAAAAATTATTTTTATTTTTCCAGCATCTTTCATAACGTGGTGCTTCATAAATACAACCCGGATAATCTGTAGGCGTCGCGATCGTCCAGGATATCCAAAGCACAATAGGAAAAAACGCTTTGGCAGTGGTGGTTGCTTCTCTGCAGCTTTCCACCGGAAAAAAATTTCGACGCTCGATCGACTCGTGAGTCACTTACTGTCGTGTGGAAATAAACTGCTGTCCATCGTCTTTTCATTCGATTGGACATGCAACATGCGTAACTCTCTCACCTTTCGGTGATGAGACATCTCCCATCTTCCATTCACAGTTACACACTCCTGTGTTACTTACGAATCAATCCTGGTAGTGGTGGGTGTTTTCAAGCACACCTCCAAAAGAATCTGGGCACTCGTTTCGACTTGGTCGACTATCGCCCTGTGATACTGATACTAATACTGATACTGAACAGAAAATTCTGAAGGTCTTTTGGAGCGCAATTTTGAAGATCTTTACATTTAGCGTTTCGACAATCATGCTAAATGTTACTGGACGACAGTTTATCCAGCGTCTACCGAAGGCATTATCAATGCCAAAACGATTTCTCAATCTTCAAGAATACCAATGTAAAAAGTTGATGGCTGATTTCGATGTAAATGTGCAGAGATTTATGATGGTGAAGAAACCAGCGGATATTGACGCCGTGCGCAACCAATTTATGGTATCGGTTTCATTACAATCATTTTTTAGGTCCGTGAATTCGTCATCAAAGCTCAAATACTCGCAGGAGGTCGTGGTAAAGGAACCTTCCGTGACGGATTCAAAGGTGGTGTGCATTTAACCAAAGATCCTGATGTCATGGCACAAATAACAAAGAAAATGCTGGGAAATTACTTGAAAACCAATCAAACCCCAGAAAATGGCGTCCTCGTAAACAATGTTTGTTTTTCTAATTTTTTGTGGAACTGAATGTTGTTTTCGATTTGCTTGTTGCTACATATAGAAATCGAGATAAATTAAAAATTAAACCATGCTTTATTAAGAAAATATATAGCCATCTTCACTCTTTGCGATTGGTAATTAAGAGCAGATGTTGCCACATCTCAATATGACTGCCGAGGCTGTTACTGAGGCATCAAGAGTAATCATAAATTTTAGCCACCAGTGAAACCGGTGTTTATCCAGTAGGTTATTTTTCTGTTTTGTGAACTCTTTTGACTAAACTACATTTTGCTGACGCATCCATTTATTTATATTTCTGCTAAACAATTCGATGTATCAAAATCAACTTGTTAAATTGTTTATTTACTGTAATAATCTGCGTACTACAGCTATCTACGCTCACGCATTATACCCACATCGCTATATATCTAAATAACTTTTCATTATCTTAAAAGAAATGCAGTCACTCGTCTTTGTTATCTTATAAGTCATTAAAACGCCAAGGTTTCTGAATTTGATATGAAACTTCCTGGCTATATTCCATAATCAATAGCTTAATAATCTTTTCATTTTCGTTTTTAACTCCGCCTCAAAAACAAGACAAGAATAGACTCGTGTTTAATACAAATCTTGCAGTTTCATATATTCATGAGCATCATGGGCAGCACTACACCGGTAAAAGGTGCTAAGTGCTTAACCGTCAGTAGCCATGACACGATAAAGGTTTGGAAGCGTGAGACCAGAATAAGTAAGGAGCCTCAATATATCAAGTACAGACAAACTGGGACGATAAGTTTCTACCTCTAATCAAACACACCATCAAGTTTTGTGTGTTGTCGTTTTGTTGCTTGGCACTTTTTCTTGCTCCAGATTTCTGTTCCATTATAATGGTGATTATTATTGATGGATTAACTAACACCACCAGCGGATCTGTAATCGTGTGGCACGTCTGTGCTGTGCAGCGAACACCGTGCTGAATTAATTTGCCACTGGTAGTGAGCTGCATACGAAAACCCGCTGGGGTCTCGCTGTCATTGCTATTTTATTTTCCCATATCTCTTTAGGCCTGAAAAACTTGACAGTATCTTAGCCCACGTGCTGCACTTCGCCTAGATCAGGCTTGTGACTTCACAGCAGCGGGTGAATACAAACAGCACAAAACCGGTCAATGTGTGTATATACGTGGTGGAAATGCATTCAGATGCTGGTTTTTTGTTTAATATCATGGGTTTAACCCCGTCTACATGTGTCTGGGCACGTAATTGGGGTTTGTTATGCCGACGTTATCTGACAGTGACTCACAAGCTCATCTTGTTCAGCATTTTCCCATTGTTTTAATGCATGCAGATCCTGATCGTACTCTCTCCATCCGATTAGTGCAAACAACACGAAACCCGTCGTGGCGTATGACGGAAATGCAGGCAATTGAGCATTTTTTGTTCGATCCGAAAAGTGTAACCGTATGTGCCTGGGCACGTGTTTGGGGTTAGCCGTACCAACATTATCCAACAGTGGCTTACACGTTCATACTTGTTTTAATCTTGATCCAGTGAATGACGCTTAAAGTCCTAAGCAGCACTGAGCTCAGCGAGTCCAGACCCAATTAATTTGGCGCCTTGCTCTGTATTTAAGGTGATGACTAAGAAACACACCAAGTAAGTGTCAAATAGAGGTTAAGTAGATAAAATAAACAGGTTGAACAATGTTACAATCTGACTAACGCTTTGTTTCACATGGTCTACCAGGTAGCCACGAAATATATCGCAAGCAAGCAGATTGCTATTGTTAATAATTGGATGGATTTTCAATCGTAACTTGTAACTTGTGTGCGACTATCTCCTCCTGGATGATAAGTCGGCTTCAATGAAGATTTTTGGGGATTTGAGTACAAATCGGCGTCCCCAGCACCACTCGGCGTTTGTTCGAGTCAGCTTCTTTAGCCTTTGCACAACCAAGTGCGACCTGCAAGGCAGCAGGGAGTTACCAGAAAGAGGTGGTGTGCACCAACTAACCGTCTACCAGACACTGTTCCAGGTTTTTCCTCTGGGTTTTCTCCCGAAGCTTTTCCCGAGATCGGGTATCCCGCAAGGCAGCGGAGGTTTAAAATCAGGGTTTTCCTTCCCTTAGATGAAATGCCATGCCCGAAGCAAACTGGTTTTTAGGCGCCAGTCACGCCCTCGCCCCTTCTCTTGTTGGTAGAAGTAGTTCCGCCGGGCTCCGGGAGCCACTCGTGCAGGCCAGAAGCTGGACTTGGTTGTCAGAGGCTATTTGAGACGCGCGCCATTTGGGAACATTTTATAAACAGTGGGAGCTTATCCACACTGCCACCCCGGCTATGACAACTTTTGGAACCATCGTATTTCGTTGTGTTTATAAGAGGCCTGAAAAAAATTAGATTTTTGTTTCAATTATAAAACTGCGTCTTATAATCCAGTATGCACGGTAGTTATGGTGGGTAAGTATCCCCTAATTCGCTCGCTTTACTCCAATTTTGTGCTTTCCGATTGTTTGTAACAAGATAATCACATCCACGACGCAACACTTGTTCAGGTCATGGTCGCTGAAGCGTTGGACATCGAGAGGGAAACTTATTTGGCAATTTTGATGGATCGTGAAAACGGTTGTCCGATCTTGGTCGCTTGCCGGCAAGGTGGTATGGATATCGAACAGTTGGCTGAAGAATGCCCCGATGCTATTCTCAGAGAACCGGTTAACATCGACTCTGGCATCACGGGTCGGTTATTTTCTTAGTTTTTTTCGTTTCAATCTTTGGTAAATAAGGTGCATCACCATCAATTCACGTTGTAGTGATGATCACTGGAGAATTTTTGGTACACATTTGTTTTCGGCGTTCCGTTTTGTCTAATGAATTTAATATTTTTTCATGTGATCTGCAATTTGATTGCAATACCAGTTTTAAGCGGTGTAGCCCAGTTTAAAATAAACGTAAGCAATCAAAAAGTTGATCGGTCAAAACGACGTATAGTGGAGTTCGGTTTCTGATTTTATAAATTTGTTCGTTCTCCCAAACAAGCCCCTAACAGTTTTCAACTTATTGTTCGTCTTAATGCAGAAACTTTGCTAATCAGTTATCCTAAAAATGGTTAAAATAAGCAGCCAGGACCTCACTTGTGGGGCTTCGATAATAAGTTATTAGTTGAATGAGTATCCCAACGGAGCTCAACCATCCGTTACATAAAACTAATAGAATCACTACCTATCGTTATGCTATCCCGATTTCATACAAAAAATAACAAACATGCAAAGTCGAATACAAAAACTGTCTGTCTAGGCCTAAGCAACCTCGCAGGACCTCCGTCCACATAAAGTCTCTGACTATGCGGTACTTTGCTTCGATTCAGCCTTGTGACTGCTTTCGACTATCCGCTATTGCATGGATGTGCAATCGTGCAGTATTCTTGTGCTGCGCAGCTAACACCGTGCAAAATTGATTTGCACACCGATAGTCAGCTGCATGCGAAAACACGCTGGGTTCTCACTGCTATTGCTATTTTCCTTTCCCATATCTGTCTAGGCCTTGGTAACATGACAGTATCGTAGCCCACGTGCAGTCTCTGACTGTACTGAACTTTGCCTTGATCGGGCTTGTGATTTCATACACATTTCCGCTAATTTTTGTACTACAATTTCCTTGGCACGTCGTTTGCCTTCCGTTTCGGGGTCCGACGATGATAATGGTGGTAAGCGTATGCATCTGTCATTGTCATTGTCGGATCGCGTGTCTAATGCAACAATCCCTGGACCTGCGCGCACTTAAATCTTCAACGTATGACATGTGTTTTGTGCCTAACAGGTGTAAAACTTACTCAGGACTGGAGCGGCTCTCCCAAATCTAACAGTGTCTGTTGTCGATCTTGAACGGGTCGACAGCTTTGTTTACCTCGCAGTTGTTTTGATGATAAGATCTCACACAACCTGTACACAAAGCGGGTATAGCGTTTGATAACTTTCGCCATTTATGGCGTCCACACGATGTTTCCTTTCGAGTGTAAAACAGTCGTGTGGGCTGCACTCATCTATATCCTAGCCCACGTGCAGTCTTTGACTGTGCGGCACTTTGCCTGGATCAGGCTTGTGCTTTCCTACATACTCATCTATGTATTTGAAACCTGGTCTATCCGATCGGAAGATTTCCGTCGCTTTCTGTTTTTGCCTGCGTAGAATTTCTCGCATTCAATGGCAACATTTCGTTACAAATATAAATTCTGCGAACGGGTGTTAGGACCAAGAGCCCACGGACAAAGAGAAATGCTGATGCTTACTCATTGGCGATGGTTGGAACAGGTGTCATGAGTAAACGATCGGGCGGCCAGACCATGACGGCGCGCTGGGATGAAGCGCTAGACTCAGTGAGCCGTATTCGTTTGCCTGGGTGGGCTCCAAAAGATCTACCTAATCGTTGATTAGAAACTTCATACAATATGGTTGTAAATCAACTTCAGGAGGCCCAATGTAGTTCATTTTGTGTGCCATAATTTTTAACTCTGCATCTTTGTATCATACTTTATAAACAAACAAAACTTACAAAATTGCAAAACAAGCTATTTTACGCGCGTTTACAGATTCCGCTTGAACGCTTTCATTTTATGCGTTTACTCATCTTTTTTTCTTGCTTTGGGCTGCTTGGTACTTTGTATGGCTTCAGGCCTGTGCTCCATAATGATGCTGACAATGGTTTGGGCTCATTATCTTCAACAATTCACCGTGTCGTTTCGAGCACAAGGCTGATTGCACCGATGCGCGCAATATTGCAGTACTTTTACCGCCAAGGACGGTCCCAAGCCCGTCTGAGAAAGGAGGAGGGTTGGGCTTAGGGCTAGCAACCCTATCCCGTAAAAGCTACATTGCTACGGAAACGATGACAACAGATCCGAAAATTCTACTCAACAATGGCTACAGGAGTGACGCGAACCTTACAAAAGGTCCCATGACGGATGGAGATGAAAGCCGAAAGGAAGTTTCCACCCCGATGGCCGATCTCCTTGCGCCGAAAAGAACGATAAGACTTGGTTGCTGGAACGTTCGAACGCTGTATCAAGCTGGCAAGCTGGCTCAAGCCATACATGAGCTCAACAGGTATGATCTGAGTATACTTGGAATGTCCGAGGTGAGATGGACCGGCTCTGGTCAGCGAAAGCTAGATAGCGGTGAGACTATTATCTGGTCAGGAAGGCAAGATAACCTCCATCACGGTGGAGTCGCTCTGCTTGCAAGCAGAAAGACCAGCAGCACGATCATGCAATGGAAGTGTGTAAACGAGCGACTCCTATATGCCAGACTAAACTCGAGATTTTGCAAACTCTCGATTGTGGTAGCGTACGCTCCAACAGAAGATGCAGTCCAAGAGGAGAAAGACAGGTTTTACGAAGCCATGCAATCAGTCTTGAGGGTCATCCCGAAGCACGACCTACTGGTGGTAATGGGAGATTTTAACGCTAGAACAGGAACTGTAAATACAGGCAGAGAGCGTACCATGGGAGTGCATGGTGTTGGCCTACAGAATGATAATGGGGAGAGGCTACTGGACTTCTGCGAAGAGAACGATCTTGTCGTTGGAGGCACCCTATTCCCCCACAAAAACATCCATAAAATAACCTGGTCTTCTCCGGACGGCAGAACAGAAAGTCAGATTGATCACATGATGATAAATGGTAAATGGAGGCGCTCGTTACAAGATGTGAGGGTTATGCGTGGTGCCGATATTGGTAGCGACCATTTCCTGGTTGTGGGAAAGATTTGTTTGAAACTGAGAAGGGCAAATATCGGAATTCAGCGCAGCCCACGGTTGAATGTGAATAAGCTGAGCGATGAGGCCACGAGGAAAGCTTTTGGCAACATACTGAGAGAGGAAATCAGCGCCCGGCCCAAGGATTCAATGACGATTGATGTTTTCAACCGCACACTAAAGGCAGTCGGAGAAAAAGTCCTCGGGTACAGACAGAGGGGCAAAGCTTCGTGGATCTCGCCGAAAACCTGGCAACTCATAGAAGAGAGAAAATATATAAAGAAACGCATGCTGAGCAAGAATCCGTCTATTGAAAGGAATGCAATCACTGAAGAGTATAGAATGAAAGACAAAGAGGTTAAAAAATCAGCGAGGAAGGACAAGAGACGGTATGTGGAAAACCTGACACAACAAGCAGAAGAGGCGTGCCGAATGAATGATTTGAGAACGTTATATCAGATTAATCGAAAGCTCTGCAATCGTAGTCAGGTAAGCAATCAACAAGTGAGGACCCAGGGTGGAGATGTGATAACTGATGCGAAAGAAGAGTTAGCCAGATGGCGAGAACATTTCGAGCTCATTCTAAACCGCCCACCGCCTCAAACCAACGTCGATATACCTGAGGCAGCTACAGACCTTGACGTCAACACAGACCCCATCAGCCTCCAAGAGGTGCAATTTGCTATCCAGAGGTTGAAAAATGGGAAGGCACCAGGTGACGATGGAGTGTATGCCGAACTGCTCAAGGCGGAAACCGAAGAGACACCGAAAGTTTTGCGAGACCTATTCCAGAACATCTGGGATACTGAGCAGATACCGGACGCCTGGCGTTCGGGTACTATAATCAAACTTCCGAAGAAAGGTGACTTGAGCTACTGCACCAATTGGCGAGGTATTACGCTTCTATCAGTTACGAGCAAAGTATTCTGCCGCATCATTCTCCGACGTGTCTCCAATGCAGTTGAATCCATTTTACGACAAGAGCAAGCCGGGTTCAGGAAAGGAAAATCTTGCATTGACCAAATCTTTGTCCTCCGTCAGATCCTGGAGCAGACACATGAATGGAATGCAGAGCTATGTGTGGCCTACATAGACTTTCAGAAGGCTTTCGATAGCGTTCACCGACCAGTGTTATGGAAAATCCTCCGTCATTACGGTATACCATCAAAGATAGTAAATCTCATAAAAGCCTTTTATGAGAAGTTTGAATGCCAAGTCGCTCACAATGGAATGCTCACTCAGAAGTTTGAGGTTCGTACGGGAGTGAGGCAAGGATGTATCCTCCCACCGATACTCTTCTCTCTAACAATAGACTGGATTATGAGACAGGTGACCGATGGCAGGGCAGCAGGCATTCCATGGACCCCAGCGGGACCGCTAGAAGACCTGGACTATGCGGATGATGTTGCCCTCTTGGCGTGCAAGATCAGTGACATCCAGAGCAAGAGCGATCGACTATCCGAAATTGGCAAGACGGTGGGTTTAGAAATTAACGCTGGCAAATCGGAGGTAATGCGGAAGAATGTTCCGGAGCAACCACCAGTGTTCGTGGACGGTCAACCGCTCAGTGAGGTTACAGATACAGTCTACCTTGGGAGCAAACTGACTGTAAATGGTGACTGTGAAGATGAGGTCAGGAGAAGGATCGGGAAGGCGAACCAAGCATTCTGCATGCTGAATTCCATTTGGAAATCCTCCGCTCTCAGCATTAACACGAAGATCAGACTCTTCAAGAGCAACGTTCTGAGTGTGTTGCTGTATGCATCGGAATGCTGGAAGACGACTACTGCCATTGAGCGCAGAATGAACGTGTTTCAAACTAAGTGCTTGAGAAGGATTCTTCGAATTTTTTGGCCACACACCATTTCGAATGAAGAGCTCCTGAGAAAAACTGGTCTGGAGGTGGTATCTACCGTAGTCAAAAGACGACGGTGGAGATGGTTCGGTCATGTCTGCAGGATGGATCCCAGTTCGCATACGAAGGTAGCCATTCACTGGCGTCCGCAAGGTAAACGAAAAAGGGGAAGGCCCAAGGAAACTTGGCGCAGAACGTTGGAACGCGAACTACATGCACAAGGATTCACGGTGCAGACCGCAACGGAAGCAGCGGCAGACCGGAACCACTGGCGTGAAGTTGTCTTCGCCTCATGTGCCACCCGGCACGAAGAGGACTGAGCCTTAGCCTTTACCGCTCCAAGTTGATTGTCATCGTTAATGTTTTGCACGAGCGTAAACACATTTCAGTTTCAGTGCCGGTTCCTCGTGTTCATCTGCCTAGGCCGCTTTACATAATGTTACCCAACTGCGCGGATGTGCAATTGTGCAGCATTTCTGTGCTGTGCGCCTAACATCGTGCTAAACTGATTGGCCAACGGTAGTGAGCTGCATGCTGAAACACACTGAAGTCTACCATTTCTATTCCCCCTCATATCTGTCTAGGCCTGGGCAACCTGACAGTATCTTAGCCCACGTGCAGTCTCTGACTGTGTGGCACTTTGTCTGAACCAGGCTCCTGGTTTCATACATACATACATACTCAACTGCACGCTTGTGATATCACGGACCGTTCCGAATAGAATTTCGGTACAGATGTGCAATCATATAGTGCTTATGTACTGCGCAGCCAACGCCGTACTGAGCTGCATGTGGATATTTCCTATAGCCCGCCAGGCTTGGACAACTAACAGTATCTTGGCTCATGTGTAGTTTATGATTTTTCGGAACTTTGTCTGCATCCAGACTTGTAATTTCATTTTTGCACGCCCTTTTCTTTCTTTGTAGAAACGCAAGCCAACAAAGTTACCGAGTTCCTTGGATTCAAGCCAATGACCAAACAATTCAAAGAAGCTTCTGAACAAATACGACGTCTGTATCGAATGTTTACCGCTCTCGACTGCTTACAGGTTCGTTTGCGGACGAGTTGTTTTCTCGCGTTATTTCCCATTTCTACTCCAAATGTCGTTTGCTTGCGTGTGACACTTTACAACGGAACTAAGAAAGCCCGTCATGTTCGTTGGCTCCGTTTGATCGTTGCCGACCATGGATGTACAACGCAAGTGCACGATAACCCATTTTTCAGTAAAGCAATCCCGCTCCGATACGTTTACAGTGATAATCAGTACTTGTTCGATCGGCGGCGTGGCGATTTCCGTTCAGCAGCCGGAAGCATTGCTTGCCCTTCCCCTGCTTGATGATGTTGCTTTACCGTGTGCCTCCAAAGTAAGCGGTTAATGACATCATCTTGTCGTGATATCCACATGAGTTCCGCAGTCTCAAATGTTGTATGCTTGAAATCACAAACCTGGAGTCAAGCAAAGTGCCGCACAATCATAGACTGAATTTAGTCCGAGGTTGCCCAGACCACCTAGACACATATGTAAGAAATCATCTTCATGGCCAGCATGACACCACCACAAAGTGCTTAACTGCCATATGACCATTCCGAAAACGATAGAGAAAGCTCATACCCAATCTGGGAGGCGGGTGGCATCACCTACAGCTAGTTTAACACTTAAAGCCCTCATCTGTTTGAGCCAAGCCATATTTGGACGGCCCTTATAGGAGAGGAGAGGATGGCAGTTGGATTTCAGCATGTTTTCACATGTAGCACCGCATCCTCATTGTGCAACAGGTAAAGGAAATGAGGATGAAGATGAACCGGTAGCCTATTGGATCATCACCGCTAGAAAAAGGTTCACAATAGTCCGGAGCCAGATAAAGTGCCACGCAACATGGCATACGACAAGCGGTCACTCAAAAGCGTGTAACAACGCAAACAAACGAACGATGCAGTGTTTTACAATGAACAGCTCCTTTGTATTTTCACCGCAGTATCTGACTGTGCGGCATTTAGCCTGAATCTAGGCTTCTATTTTTGTTTTGTTTGTTCAAGACGATATGCTTAATCAAGAATGTTGTCTGTTGATATGGCGAGGAAAGCTTGTTAGGATGTATGCCAATGAATGTCATTAAGAAAGTACCGCATTTATGCTACTTTTTCCGACAGTAGAGCAATAGTCCTCATCTCATTGGGTCTGTTTTCACTCGATAACCTTTTTTGTTTCGGTTCTGTGGAAGCTCATTTTAAGCTTTTCCCAAGGATGTAATGTTGTCGTTAATGATGATTTGATACTGTCAATCACCCCCATTCCGCTCCTCTCGAAACCGAATTATAGCATTTCTTTTGCGTGCAATTAGCTGGAAAATGTATGGTCAACAATGGCCAAGTGCCACTATTTCATTGAGGCTGCGTTTTATTTGATAGAAATATCGATTTCGGTCATGTCGGGCACTGTGTAAAGCGTCATCTACAAGCTGTTGAAATCAAGATACTGCTCTGGGCTGCTGCTTGTGATCACGCAACAGCATGCGCAACTGAGACCGATCGCTGCGGGAGAGATTGTTCCTGCCGTTTCGGACTGTTTAGTCATTCGAAAAGCTGTGGAACCTGAAAATTCATGCGATTTTGATGTGCATCCATGATCCACATCAACGGAAGAGGGCCAACGGCATATCGATGTAGATCATACATATTTGAGGAAACGTTCGATACTTATTCGTGTCCTGTTTCAGGTTGAAGTGAATCCGTTTGGTGAGACTCCTGACGGCCGCGTGGTTTGCTTCGACGCGAAGCTCGCATTCGATCCGAATGCCACGTTCCGACAGCCGGAAATCTGCGAAATGGCTGCCGAAGTTGAGGCGGTTGAAGTTGCCGCCGCCGGTCCCCATAGCACCGTGGCATTGGAAGCCGAGGCGACCAGGAAGGGACTCACGTATATCGGCTTGCCTCAGGGCAATATCGGCTGCATTGTGAACGGTGCTGGCCTCGCCATGGCTACGATGGATTTGATTCATCACCACGGAGGAAAACCGGCCAATTTTCTGGATCTCGGTGGGACCGCCTCGGCGATACAAGTTGAACACGCGTTTCATTTGCTAACGAGTAAGCTGTGTTCGAAATTTAGCTTTTTTACGCAAGCTATCAATGATATGTCCTGGCCAAGGACCGCGGTATTCTTCATCCGTAATATTATCACAGATAGATTTTAGAATCAGTCCGTCGTTATCGACACCGATACTGTAAGTTGTGCAGAAACCTTCATCTTTCTAGCATTGCACCTTCATTCTATGTATAGTATTCTACAGTCCTTCATTCTCACCCACAGATATAATTATTATCTTGATAGTTTAGCGACATTAAACTGGACTAGAATTTCTTTCGTTTTTTACCCTCCACGATCACTGATTCCTAATTGCAACGTCTACCTGCATGACACGACGAACGGATGTGCAATCGTACGGTACTTCTGTACTGTGCGGCTAACACCGTGCTAAATTGATTGGCCACCCGCGATGAGCATGTATTCGGAAACAAGCTGGATTCTCACTGTCATTGCTATTTTGTTATCTCATATCTGTCTATGCAACCTAACAGTAACTGAGCCCACATACAGTTTGGTTGTGCGGCATTTTGCCTGGATCCTGGCTTGTGATTTCATACATACAAACAAACTAACATGCACACATACACACTTTACTTTTGCTTTTATTTTTGCGCGACTATCTCCTCCTGGAGGATGAGTCGGCTTCAACGAAGGTTCTTGGGGATTTGGGTACAAACGACGTCCCAGCACCACTCGGCGTTTGTTCGAGTCAGCTTCTCTAGCCTTTGCACAACCAAGTGCGACCTGCAAGGCAGCAGGGAGTTGCCAGAAAGAGGTGGTCTACCAGACTCTGTTCCAGGTTTTTCCTCAGGGTTTTCTCCCGAAGCCTTTCCCGCGATCGGGTATCCCGCAAGGCAGCGGAGGTTTAAAATCAGGGTTTTCCTTCCCTTAGATGAAATGCCCTCCCAGGCTAACGAGCTCCATCTGCCCGAAGCAAACTGGTTTTCAGGCGCCAGTCACTCGCCTCGCCCCTTCTCCTGTTGGTAGAAGCAGTTCCGTCGGGGAGCCAACTCGTGCAGGGCCAAAAGCTGGACTTGGTTGTCAAGGCTATTTGAGACGCGTGCCATATGGGAGCATTTTATAAACAGTGTAAGCTTATCCCCACTGCCACCCCCGGCTATGACAACCTTTGGAACCATACATACACACGACGAACGGTATGTTGATCATACGTCATTCAAGGCGCGGAGTCATTTTATAGGAGGGTGACAATTATGTCATTTTATTTGACTTCAAATCCCACTCCGATCCTAACGGGTTTTACGTTGTGGGCAACGAGGAAACTCGGTCTGACCCCTCCCCCGTGTGCTATTCACTTGTCAATTATGTCCCGATTCATTTTTGAGTGCATCATTTCCATTCCATTATTCCCGTTCACCCACAAATTCCATAACACACGAGAATACCAATTGGTTATAGCGTTTATTGCATAATCACCATGGCCAATCCACATTTCACTTCGATCTGATTTGTCACTAGATTTCGTGTCCACCGGCTCCCTTCAAACCCTCGCGACGTTGCGCTCGTTTGACCTACTTTTTCATATCATTCAATAACGATTGACGTTGTCCTTGTGCTTCTCTGCAAACCAGTCGTCGCTTGATCCATTGTCATCCATTTGTTGCATGGCTGTGCAATCGTGCAGCAGCTTGTACTATGCAGCGAACATCGTGGTAATTTGATTGGCCAACGGTAGTGAGCTGCATGGTGAAACACGCTGGAGTCCCACTACCATTTCCATTTCTCAAATCTATTTAGGCCTGGGCAACCTGACAGTATCTTAGCCCACGTGTAGTATATGACTGTACGGCACTTTGGCTAGATCAGGCTTCTGATTTCATACATCATACATCCATGCATTTCTTCGAAAAGGCAAATTCTTGCAGCTTGGTGATTGTTTCCTTTGGTTTTTCGACGCTTGTGTTGTGGCGAAGGCTGAAGTTCTGCATATCATCTTCCAAACGTGTACTCCACGCCTGTGTTACCGAAACCTCGACATGAATGTCAAAATTCGTGATGACTAGACCATCATTTGACATGTACAGCCTGAAGTCTGCGCTGTGTGACTCCCAGGCTATTGTCTACAAGATCTCACTTTTGCTTACACGTTAAAACATCGAAGCACTGCCTTCAGTGTTATATGTCGCATCCTTTTGGTTTACTTGTCAGGTGATGTGGTGAAGGGGGAGTTTATTCATCCCCGATAATTACTGGTTGTGTGCCAATGGTGGAGACATCTGCTTGCTCCTTTTACAATCCGATGAGCATTCCGGACAATTGTATGATGTCGTCCTATCGTAAGCCGATCAGTGCGGCGACCGTAGTGCGTTCTTGCATTCTATTGCGCACCAACACCATAGGATCAAGGGTTTGACGAAGACCTTTCTCCGATATGGAAATGATACGCATTGAGCAGTCATCCCAAAAGATACATCGGTAAACGGATCTCGCTTTTTTGCATATCATTAACCTCAGTTTCTGCAAATTGGTAGAATTTTGTATCATTATTTCGCACAGATTTCATTTGTTCAAAGAAGAAATTTCAAAATAAACGTGCAGTGCGGTTGTGTGAATTTTCCGTCTTCGTTCGGCAACGCTTGTCTAATTATATCGTTTGGTTCGCACAGATTTCATTTGTTCAAAGAAGAAATTTCAAAATAAACGTGCAGTGCGGTTGTGTGAATTTTCCGTCTTCGTTCGGCAACGCTTGTCTAATGGTATATTTTGGTTCGTTTGTCTGAATCGCACGTGATATGATCAATATATCTTCATCATTTCCACCATAGACATCATTGCACCGGTCGCATGTACCGAGTGCTTAACACACGTGACACAACAAAATCCTAGAGATGTGGAAGGAATAAACCGACCAAAATCTCCGTCAAAACTTGGGCCGCTTGATAGCATCTCAGGCCACGTGCAGTTTAAGACTGTTCAGTAGTTTACCTGATTCTGGTCTTATGGTTTGCAAGCACAAGCATGATCCAGGCAAAGTGCCGCACAGTCAGACTGCACGTGTGCTAGGATACAGTCAGGTTGCCCAGGCCTAGACAGATATGAGGGGCGGAATAGAAATGGTAACTCACTACCATTGGCCAATCAATTTCGCACGATGTTAGCCGCAAAGCACAGAAATGCCGCACGATTGCACATCCGCCTTATGATGTAATCTACGAGAGAACAAGTTCTCTCTAAAAGTTCCAGTGTACTGAGTGTAAGTTTGTTCATTACTAGGTGTTCGCCGAGCTTGCGTAGTCGGTTGCAGACGTTTCATCAATAAACTAAATGACGTCATCAGTGTCACTTCTTGTGAAGCAAGAGGGTCTTGGAGTTCACCAAATTTATAACGCGCTCTCCTGTGTGTCTGTACTTTAGTTGAATTTTGTGTGGCTGTCTGGTGAATAAGCCGGCTTAAGTGATGTCCCGCATCACGCCAGCCCACGAGCGTCGATCGGAGGCGAGATCGTTGCAGATCGTGATTCAGTCGCATTCCCACTTTCAAACGCCGTAGATGGTACGCAGTTTGAGGGCATCTACATCTGCACAGTTGACAGTCAGGTCGTCACATGACCGCCGGTGCTAAGTGCGAGCGGGTTTGGGGTCGAGGACGAGTTTCGTGAGCGCTGAGTCTGTCTTTCGGAGGACGTGGCCAAATCATTGCAGCCTTTGCCGTTGGATGTGAACAGAAAGCGGAAGTATTAGGTTGCATCGCGCCCAAACGACAGCGTTAGATACCCGATTAGTATATCCAAGATTAGCATAAGGCATCAATGGTCGAACACTTCTAAAGTTCGTACCTCAGCGACCACACAGCGTCTCACATCCGTACATCCGTACAGGGCGGATCGATGCTTGCTAAAAAGTATTTTGGTCTTGAGGCTGATTCCGTGCCTGCAACGAAGTGCTCTTTCAACTGCAAAGACGCATTAGGAGCACGACCAAAAACCCTAACTTCTTTTCATCTTTCACCTGGCCATTGGGAGGCATACTGTAACGGATGTATTTGAAGACTGGAGCGTATTCGATCGGACAGCCCTGGATTTTCAATTGCTGGACGTCTGGGGTAACGGTATCAAAAATACCTTGGTTTCCCCCACTTTTATCTTGCACGGATGTGCAATCGTGCAGCATTTCTGTGCTGTACGGCTAACACCGTGCTAAATTGATTGGCCACCGGTAGTGAGTTCCATGCCGAAACACGCTGAAGTCTCACTACCATTTCTATTTCTATTTACCCTCTCATATCTGTCTAGGCCTGGGCAACCTGACAGTAATATCTCTGACTGTGCGGCACTTTGCCTGGACCAGGCTTGTGCTTTCATACATACATTCGTTTATCTTAAGCCAGCAGAACTTACCGCGTTTGCAGCATTTAGGTAAAAACAACCACATCATCAGCATAGTCTACGTCAGAGATTCCGAAATCCTTTGAAACTTAAACCCCTTGATTTTCCGTTAATGCCTTTTTCATAATCACGTGATCATAGTCGCGATTCCTGTTCCGCATGTAGAACGAACGAACACTGTACAATTTTGAGTAAAGCTGCTCATTACATTTTATTCACACTCCACTTTTGGGACTAACTATTCCACTTGTTTGAAATATTAGACGACCCCCGAGTCGAATGCATCCTGGTGAACATTTTCGGTGGCATTGTCAATTGTAAACTCGTCGCTGACGGGTTGATCAACGCGTTCCGTCAGCTGCACGTCAATGTACCCGTCGTGGTCCGTTTGCAAGGTACCAACAGCGGAGAAGCGGCTCGCATGCTACAAGAAGCCAACATCGGCATGTTCCCCGCCCAATCCCTCGACGACGCGGCTCGAATGGCTGTAGGCAAATCGAGTTCCGCCTCGCAAGCACAAAAGTGTTGAGTGGCGTGTCGTTTTTGTTGTGTGTGTGTTGGTGTTTTTTGTCAACATATATCTGACCTTTACCTGTCCACGACGCAAACATTTATTTGCCATTTCATTAGGCTTGTTACACTAACCGTTCCCATTGTCATATCACCCATGGTTTATGCCAATACACGATTTGCCAAAGACGGGTTGTGGAGTTTTGTGTGTGGGGGGGGAATTCTGGATTATCTGATGGGATGAACAATGTGAGGTACGTATGAAATCCAGGTAAGGTGCCACATAATCGTAGATTTCCTCATATCTGTCTAGGACTGGGCAACATGACAGTATCTTAGCCTATGTGCAGTCACTGGCTGTGCGGCACTTTGCCTGGATCAAGCTTTTGCTTTCATTCATTCATTTACGTGGGCTAAGATACTGTCAGGTTTCCCAGGGAAGGAGACTTTAGCATGTTCCCGCATGCAGCTCAGTACCGCTGTTTTACGACTGTACGGTAGCAGCTAGTGCGGGCATGTGAGCAACATTATACGTTAGTATCATATCGGTTAAAAATGTCAAAAGTATTCAATCAGTAGTGCGATTTCGAACACTCGTAGATTAGGAGGAAATGGAACTCAGTAAACAGCTTGAGTTACGAAACTAAAATAAATTTGTATGCAATCGGTTAAAACAAATTTGTGGTAAGCAATCGATTGGAACATGTTTGGGACCGATCGTGTACTCATAATGCAAAGATATTTGAGTGCAATCGGTTAGAGCAGTTTTTGGGTAACGTTTCATTTCTGTCACAGAAGCTTCGTCAGACCAAAGGTGATACTCAGGTTAAGGAACATGATTAAGTAGTAGTCAACCCACCACCACTTATTTGACCTTACCGATAAACAGCCTACAGTGTGTCACGTCTCGTGTGAATGACCAGGATAAGTGGTCGATTTGCCTACTAGCGTGTATCCTAATCAATCTAATACAAGGGAACACGGTCGGTTGACAGCGGCAAACATGCGTAAAAGTACACAACTAAGTTTAAGCTATTTTTGAAGAAAAACAAAAATCTAATTAACTAGTAGGTATAAGGTGAATGACAACTATTTACCTTCGCAGCAGTGCTGAGCGCCAGATTGCGGAGATTTCTGCCCCATCCACCTTAATGACCGCCTTGGCAATTTACACCGCCTCTGCCTGTAGATGTTCGCTATACGGTTTAATACCGCATCTCAACATTTCCACATTGTATAGATCGACGCTGTGGCCGTATCTAAAACGTGCTCCACCAAAGCAGAATCACGATTAAAGGATTGATATTCCCTCGTACCCCGGAGCTGTCTCTGTATGCTTTCAGTGTTATTCGATTCTAGTATGAATTTCCCTGAAAGTCTGCCTTATGTAAACACCCGAACAATCCTTACAGTTGATTCTGTTCGTAACGCTCTAACCGATTGCACTCAAATTTCTTTGCATTTCCGAAACAGAAGCTTCGTCAGACCAAGGGTGATAGTCATGACAGGGAATATGACAAAAAACAGCCTATAGTACACCTAGAGTCATGTATGTTCGACCCGGATCAGTGGTCCATTTGTATTCGTCTGATACAAGTGAGCACGGTCAAGGTTGGTTGACAATAGCTCGCATCCGTAAAAGTGCATAACTAATTAGGTAATGGATTATTAGACACAGTGAATAACTGTTTTATGTTTAGTGCATGCGATTCGGTATGTATCTGGTTCAGTTGTTTCGGAAGGCTAATTTGGGATTTAAGAACGCTTCACAACCGCAGTAATACAATTTGAATGGAAATCTAAAAAAATATTAGTAGATAACGAGTGGATCAGATGTAGAGAGAACCTAGCACATTTTGATGTAGAGAATTCCCCAAAATAGCATGCACGGCAAAATTGGCGCTGGCAATACTTGAATTTCGGAGGGATAAGGTGTGTTCCGGCCAGACCAAACTGGAGACAAGTTGCCGAGGCCCTATGCTCCTCCAGGAACTCAATGGATTAAGTCAAGGTATGTTCCATGTCTTCATCTAATTGCACTCTTGAAACAAAAGTCCTAGTGGCTGTCCTTCGGTAGACAATTTTCTGGGTAAGAATAATAACGCGCCGTGTTCTCCTTTTGGTAAGGTCAGACGTCGCAATTTTACAATAAGAAACATTGCGACAACTTTGTCGTTTTGTGATGAATTTCAACACACAGGGTGATATCTTTCCGCGGCCAACACCTCTACCGTTTATTTCATCGTTACATGAAGGTAGACGTTGTTGTATAGACAGTGACCGAGCTATCGATTAATCACCAATCAAGATCGATTGTGATTATCGCTCATTGTGTGATATTCACTCGCTCCCTGATTTTGTGATATTCTTTCATTCGGTCAATACACGAGTTCAGTTACGGTTGTGTTCTGTTGAACCCACGGCTGGGCCAATAGTTGCACATCACAGATATAACAGACGTCTACTACACTCGGTAGCGTTAGCAGGGCAAATCCTCCAAATATTTTCGGAAGATACTCAACAATCTGCTGGTCTCACTATATATATTCTGACAGTGGAGTGTGCTTTTCAGTTTCGACTGATTCAAGTAAACATTCACCCTATAATAAAAGTCGAGTGTACAAAGCAGCCGTGCGTGTTACGATCCTCTATAGTTGCTATCCGAGCGGAAGATGTTCGTTGGTTTTCTGTTTTTGCACGAATTATCTACGCATTCGGCGTTACTAATATGGATGCCTGCAAACAAAAGGCCACGGACTGAGAGAAATGCCGACGATTGCAAGTATGCGATGGTTGGAGCACGTTTCACGAATACTTCATCACCGTTTACCATGCTGCGCCTTATTCGCAGAGCTTGAGAAAAACAAGTTGGTAGCTAGGCCATGACTTGTAGCGTTTCTATTAAAAAGCTCACCTTAACGCTAGTCTTAGTGGGATGCATTCAGTTGCCTGGGTGGGGTCCAAACGAACCACTTAATAGTTGGTCGGAAACCTTACGTGATATGGCCACAAACCAAAGGCAATGGCGCCAAATGTAGTTCCACCTTAGTGAGGTGTTGCTCACATCCCCCGAAATTACACTGCACTACCGGTAGTGGTGTGTAAGTGCAGGGATGTGAGCAACAAATCACTTTGGTCATCCATAAGCGCCTTGTGTGCTTGACCACAAATCACTATGTGACTGTGTTTGAACATCGTGGTTCGTTGTACGAACCCTATGCAACAGTGGCATTCAAGTATAACCTTGTTTACCATTTACACACTGTTTCAAGGCTCACTGAACCTAATATTACTGTCGTTCTACTATAGTTTTCATCCTATATCATTTGATAACTAAAGGAAAAGATCGCACGCAGCGAACCTATAAGAAATGGGCTTTTTAGCGCGTCTGCTAATCTGCCGTTCCTGCTTCAAGCCGGCTAGCAAGTTGGCCCCCAGACCCGTTTTCGATGATGATAATGGAATGTCACGGTGTCTGAAACCCTTTGCAATTTCTTACAATCTGCGACAGAACTGATTCACATTCACATGTTCATATACGCAAACAGAACCATTTTGAATGGACCATTGGGCAGACCGCACTTGCGGTACAAAGACGTCTGCAAAAGAGATATGAAAGCTCTTCGTATTGACCCGGCGAGTTGGGAAGAACTTGCTCTTGACCGCTCACATTGGAGGCATTGTATAAAGCGTCGTCTGTAAGCTGGGGAGGAGCAGATACAGCTCTTGGCCGCTGAACGCAGATCACACCGCCGGAGTGCAACTGACGCACTACAACCGAGTCCTGTCTATCGTTGCCAGCGCTGCGAGAGAGATTGTTCCTCACGAATCGGACTGTTTAGTCATTCAAAAAGCTGTAGAACATGAAGATTCATGCGATTGTGATGTACATCCATGGTCGACATCAACCGAAGGAGGCTAACAACAACAAGTAGCAGCGATCTTAGCAAATATAATTTCGGGACTGGTTTCAAATTTCCTCGACTACACTTATTCTCTCTTGCGTACAGATCGGAAGTGCAGCCGGAAAATCACGAAAGGAATGGAAGAAAATTGTGACTGACTATCAAATTATTTAGATATGTCCGAGTCACAAAAGTGAATGCAGTGTTACCTCTATCCAACACAACATGGCTATCACCCACAATAAGCATCATTAGCGCAGGTTCATTAACTACATGCTAGGATGGTCTTTTAGCCTCCACAACGCAGCGAACGTTTTTCAACCGAGCCTAACACGTAGTTTCCTGTCACGGAATAACCACCCGTCTGATTCATACAGCCTCTGGGATACTCAGCGGCGAACAGCCGCTATTTATTTATTTGTGCCACTATATCCTCTTGAAGGATGAGTCGGCTTCAATGAAGGGTCTTGGGTACGTCCCCCCACTCGGCGTTTGTTCGAGTTAGCTTCTCTAGCCTTTGCACAACCAAGTGCGACCCGCAAGGCAGCAGGGAGTTGCCAGAAAGAGGCGCTGTGCACCAGCTAACCGTCTACGAGACTCTGCACCAGAATTTTCCATAGGGTTTTCTCACGAAGCATTTCCCGCGATCGGGTATCCCGTAAGGCAGCGGATGTTTAGAAACACGGTTTTCTTTCCCTTGGATGAAATGAAGGCTAACGAGCTCCATCTGCCCGAAGCAAACTGGTTTTCAGGTGACACTCACTCGCCCTTCTTTTGTTGGTAGAAGCAGTTCCGCCGGGCTCGGGGAGCCACTCGTGCAGGTCAGAAGCTGGACTTGGTTGTCAGAGGCTATTTGAGACGCACGCCATATGGGAGCATTTTATAGACAGTGGGAGCTTATCCCCACTGCCACAGGCGGCTATGACAACCTTGTACTGAACGTTGCAAGCAAAGACTTTCTTCCGAAACCCGGGCATCGTTAAAAACAACCTGGAGATACTTCTCTCAGCCTGCAGAGTTCACAATCGTGCTGCCATAGGGTTAGTGCTCTCCTCCGCGCTGGGATACATTGAGTTTTCCACACCCCTCCTACAATTTCAGAACATAACCACTGTCCATCTCGCCCGTGTTATTGTATTTTGTACATCAAGTAGTACAATCAAGCAGAAACACAGCGGTACAAACGTTCCGCTGTCGAGAACGAAACATCACAGGTTCAACGGAGAAAGAAATCCGCGAATCGGGAGGTGGTGATACGAGGCAAGCGCGCAAGCATTGAGAGCAACAAAACGAAACAACACACGGCACAGCGAAGAACGGGTGGAAAGCGAACAACGGGGGGGGGGAGAAAAATACAACTCGGATCTGGTAAAACAATGGAGTCTGTTGTTAATAAAAACGCCAAGGCAAAAAGCCTACACACTTGTGCGAAGGTGGGTCCTGAAGATGGGTCGTGGCTCGTGGTAGAAGCGAAGGATCAAATGATGAGTGTAGACAGGTTCATTGGGTACAAGTCTAAATTGTATAGAAAACCTAGCACACCGATTTCTATTCCACGTGAGAAGCGAGTTTACCGGCTGTGGGGTTCGTCTCTTCAAGTGGCTGTTTGGATTTAACAGGACACGCGTAGTCACCACCTGTTTCACCATTCACCATAACCGGTTTGGCGTCTGTGACGGTCAAACTGGCCATGTCGTCGTCCAAGCGCTTCGATGTTTCACTCGCGTCGATAAACGAGGTGTACACGCCACAGAGTGCCGTGTCTGCAGCGGCCTGCGTCATGGATGTGCGCAGATTGGTCAGTTCCGTCTCGGTGAGAAATGCGTTGGCCATGGGGAAATGTTGATGACACGTTTGACGAAAAGACTCGATGACCGCTGCGGGAATTTGACCGATTGGGCCGACGTAAGCCCGTTTCAACAGCTTCAAACAATCCGAGCAGGTCTGTAAATTGGACGTGAAGCAATAAGTTGGACCACCGATGTAGGGGGTGATTTTCTTATATAAAAAAAGGTGGGCACTAACATAGGCAAATTCCAGGTGGGCTTTTTTTAGCACTATCATGGAAGTGGGTTAGAAAACTGCGCGAAATTACGTGCAACTAACTAAACCGTCATTGTCGAAGAAAAGATTGTAAATATAACACTTGGCTGCTGTCGCATAAGTTGCGTTATGTTGCAGTGATTACTACAAGCATACGTGCGGGGATATGCACAGAAAATACCAAGTTATATCCATTGCTGACGGTGATGTGCATGTGAGAACAAGCTTTGAAGTAACTGCTGCATGTGGGCTAACATACTGTCAGGTTGCCCAGGTCTAGACAGATATGAGAAAGAAAAAGAACGGAAAGGAAATGGTAGTGAGACTGCAGCGTGTTTTAGCATGCAACTTATTACCTTCGGCCAATCAATTTACATGGTGGAGTATAAAATCACAAGCCTGATCCAGGAAAAGTGCTGAACAGTCAGAGACTGCGCCTGAGCTAAGATACTGTCAGGTTGCCCAGGCCTAGACAGATATGAAGAGGAAAAAGGAACAGGAAACAGGAACACGGTTGCGCATCGGTGCAATCAGATAAGAACAGTAGGATCAGGATTCGAATGCCTTGAACAGTATGGTATCAAAGCACATCATCATCAAAGACAGCAATACATTGATAGCACGTACCGAATGCTTACAACCATGAAAAAGTAAAATCCTAAAAGATGGGGAAGGGTGGGACTTAAATTGCCACGGCTTCTATAGAACAGTAAGCATAAACAAACTGGGAAGAGGTGCCTACACCTCGAATGGAACATACATTCAAACAAGTTTCGTGAACGAGTAGAGCGACATCAGCACGGCAGCTTCCTTGCGGCTTTCACTGTCTTGCATCATAATAAGCTTTTCTCGTCAGTCCGCTTGATAATATACAAAGTTAAACAAACACTCCAAGAATATTCTTAGTGCAAAGCACAAGCCTGATCCAGGCAAAGTGCCGCACAGCCATAGACTGCACTTGGGCTAAGATACTGTCAGGTTGCCCAGGCCTAGACAGATATGAGGAAGATAAAAGTACAAGAAGCAGTGGAGAAATGGGAAATAGTTTAAGGCTGGCACGACCAACCTGATCAGTCACATGTACTCAAACACACGCACATTGAAATGAGTTGAACTCACAGACCTGAACAAAAACCCGCATTTGCATCACACACATACACACAGGAAATTATGATAGTGTATTCCGACTTGACGGTTTCACGAAATCCGAAACCGTCAGCGAGTAATGTGGAAGCGAAACTCACCTCCCATGTGGTGTTATCCAAACCATCGGATGGACCAGGTAGCGAAGACAAATAATGCCCCCGCTTGGTTGGTTCAATCAGGCACTGAAGGAGAGTGGCTAAAATAGAGAAAGGGAGGGAGGGGAATACTCAGGATATTTCGTTGCAGCGATAGTAGTACATCCAAACAAACAGATGACCCAGATCCTCACAGTGAAACTAAGTCAAAGCGCAAGGGAAGTGAGCGATCCCAAAACTGACAATAACTTTTTATCCATTACAGGCCTGAGCAACCTGAGAGTACGCAACATCCTGCTAGATTGATTTCTCGATGGTACTGGGTAACCTGGCGGTATCTTAGTCCATGCGCAGTCTATGATGGTTCGTCACGTTGCGTGGATCCGGAGTGTGATTTCATACATCATGGAACACGGCAGCATGATGAACAGCACGATTCTTGGAGCCGGATAAGCTAGGAGGATGAAGGAACCAACAATCGCCACTCGCCTACATATGAACAATTTTCTCTTTCAATAAACCAAGCGATACTACCATGATAGGTTACACGTTATCTGTCGGAGGCTTTCCCGTTGGATGTGCGATTGTGTAGTGTTTCTGGTGTTCTGAAATTAAATTGAACTGCCAACGGCAATGAGCTGAAGGCGGAAAGACACTGACGTCTTACTACAATCTTCCTTGTGTCGATGCCTGGATACTTTAAGTGTTTTATCCATAGAGCAGTCTATGAATGTGTGGTGGCAAGCCTGGACCAGGATTGTGATTTCATATATGAAGCGATATGATCTGCGAGTTGGGAAGAACTTGCCCTTGAGAGAACACTTTGGAGGCAGTATGTGAACCGCCATCTCCAAGCTGGGGGAGGTGCAGATACTGTTCTCGGTATATCACGCCGTTAGCGTGCAACTGAAGCCGATCTATCGAGTACTATCTATTGCCGTGAGCGCTGCGTGAGAGTTTGTCACTCCCGAATCGGAGTGTATAGTCATTTGACACGCTGCTGAGCAGCAAACCGTCGTGCGCTTGTGATGTACATGAATTGTCGAAATCGACCGGAGGCCAACAACAACCCGTACAATCAATAACTACAGGAGTAGCACCGTAAGTCTCGTCAATAGAGACGGGATCACTGCTCGGTTACACAAGCCACAACATCAAATTCCTGGATAACAGTAACAGAAGAGGTCGTTTGCAAGATGATCAGGTGATCATCAAAGCTTCAACAAACAGTCCCTGTGTTGCGCAGAGACAAGAGAATCGAAGAGGAATCAAGCGCCAGGACAGTTGTTCAATTTTGTGAGGAAATGACTAGTCGGTTGAGAGACTCCACGAATTAGTCAAACAACATCCTCAGGGTGAAATGAACGAAAACAACCCTTCCCCAAATTCAACCAATCAAGAACGTACCCCTGAATTGATGCGGAAAACTGTCACGATTTCTCTCACGGAACAACTGATTGAAAGCACTTGGTAACGATTGGGCAGAAAGTGACCACGCGGGAAACAGATTGGGCATTTGCGCGACCAGGACGCGGTGTACGGGCGAATCCGGCTCCGCTTGAATTTGGTCGTGGTATTGAGTCAGTTTGCACAGGAATCGAACGCAACATTCGTGAAACCACGGGTCGTCAGATGAGCCGGGGACTGCTAGACCGTGTTTGATTGCTCGAAGCATGAGAAGCCATTTATCTGGAGTGAGAATAGAATGAATGAATGATGGAAAGCACAAGCCTGATCTAGGCAAAGTGCCGTACAGTCAGAGACTGCATGTGGGCTAAGATACTGTCGCGTTGCCCAGAATAGAACAAGGAGTTAGAGAAAATGTTTCATTTGGACGCATCTGGAAGCGGGTTCAACATCGCATAGTGTGTACATGTTGCATGAGACCATGGGATGTTGACATGCTATTCGATATCAGAGCACTGGGGGACTATAGGGTCGGTGCTTTATTCAGGTTTATCATGTATGTGTGCATGTATGGGATTACAAGCCTGAATTCAGGTAAAGTGCCACACAGTCAGTCACGGACTGCACATGGGCTACTATACTGTCAGGACGCCCATGGCTGGACAGACGTAAGTTATAAAAATGCTAGAGAATTTAGCATGATTTCGCATGCAGCTCAGTCCCGGGGGTAAATCAATATAGCAGCAGAGAAGTACTGTATGTTTGCACATTGGTGCATCTTCAACAGGAAGCTGTACATTTGTTATCATTTAAACCTCTGGAGAGGGCTTTGGGCTATCACATGATTTGCAAAGCCAAGGATAAATCCACATTTGCAACTGCATATGGAGACTAAGCTAAGTTCTACAATCAGTGTACCGGTAGTGAGCTCAATGCTCAAACACGCCAGTCTCACCAATAATTTTATTTTTCATCTGTCAAGGCCTGGGCGACCTGACAGTATTTTAGCCCACGTACAGTGTATGACTGTGCGGCACTTTGCCTGGATCAGGTTTGTGCTTTCATACAATACCACAATGAGTGTCATGCCGCACCGGTGACTGTTTGGAATAGTTTGGCAATATTACAAACAGAGCATGATGGTTCATTTCTGTCAGAATCTATCCATTCGAAAAGCGGTTGGAAGCCCACGGGCGGTTTCGTAGTTATCAGATATGTGTGTACGAGATGCGATATTCGAAACTCAATCTGACTTTGTGTTAAACCCAACTCAGAGAAGTTGTTCCAGCAAATGCTGGTAAACATTTCACACCTTGGGGTCTTGGTTAAACACAGTTTCAGATGCACGCAACAGCGGTATTCGAAAATGGATGCTGTTAGTACAACGACCTGGGACATTGCGCCACATCATGGAGCCTCGGTGGTTGATGATGAAAAAATCATGCAAAATACGACATCGTCTAAAATAGGGCTCGTCTTAAGAAAACATGAGACCACATCGAGTTCTCTACAGTAGTGTACCATCATGTGGTAACCATAGGGACCAGAATTCCAAAGCATTTAACGGAACAATTTTCGGTTGATGATAAATAACTTAAAGGTAAAGCCAAAAAGAAGTTTTCAACTCTAAATAGGTACACCGAGTCGGCTGGGTTCTGGGAAAATTCACTTTGCTGTAGATCATGTGAAAAGCTACATTGAGCTCAGTACATCGGTAGCAAGTACCGAGTACATGAAGATGATGGAGACAGGCAAAGTACCACCCACCCATAGACTGCATGTGGGCTACGATACGCACGGATGTGCAATCGTGCAGCGCTTCTGTGCTTTACAGTCAACACCGTGCTACATTGATTTGCCACCGGTTTTGAGCTGCATGTGAATACACGCTGGAGTCTCACTGCCATTGCAATTTTCTTTTCCCATATCTGATTGGGCTAGACAACCTGACAGTATCTTAGCCTACGTGAAGTCTTTAACTGTGCGGCACGTTGCCCGGATCAGGCTTGTGCTTTCATACCAATATACATACATACGATGCAGTCACCTTGCCCATGCCTAGACAAATATAAGTCTACCGAGCACTTAACTCCCACATGGATGTGCAATCGTACAGTGCAACTAACACCGTGCTAAATTGATTGGCCAAAGGTAGTGAGATGCATTCTGAAACAGGCTGGAGTCTCACTACCATTTCCTGTTCTTTTTTCTTTCTCATATCTGTCTAGACCTGAGAAACCCGACAGTATGTTAGCCCACGTGCAGTCTCTGACTGTGCGGCACTTTGCGTGGAGCAGGCTTGTGCTTTCATACCATATACTCCCATATGATGAAAACGATGTAATCCGGGATAGATAAGGAATTGGGGGTCCAAAACAGCTACCGAGCCTATAAAAGATTAGGCACATACACAATGGAATGAGGTGCTTACACCTCTGATCAAGACTGCCATTGAATGCGATTTTGAGTCATACCACATTTATTTCAGCCGCCACAATGAACCTAACAAACAGATGCAACACCAAACCTAAGGGTTCACAGAACGTTAAGTCAACTCAAAGTCAACATCGCTACACGAACACTCATACATCCGAGTTACAAATACAATACGCTATTTTGAATAGCTTAAACACCATCGCGAGCCAAACAAATATCGTGCAGACTGATGGTACGGTATGGTATGAAAGCACAAGCCCGATCTAGGCAAAGTGCAGTACAGTCAAAGACTGCACGTGGGCGAAGATACTGTCAGGTAGCCCAGGCCTAAATAGATTTGAGAAAGAAAATAGAAATGGTAGTGGGACTCCAGCGTGCTTCACCATGCAGCTCACTACCGATGGTCAATCAATTTAGCACGGCGTTAGCCGCACAGCACAGAATCACAAATCACTGAGAAAGCAAACCAACACACGTAAACATTGAACATAAAACCCCGCTTACTCTTTCGTTCATAAATCTCGTAGGCCAGACAATACGGTTCGATTCGCTTCGGGGCCAATTCCAACAAGGGGCGAACGAATTTGCAAGCTTCTTCCAACGGGTCTGCGGGCTGAGGAGTGAGGGTGGAAATCAGTTGAATTAATTCGATCCCACACGAACGAATCTCGCATGTAGTATTCAAGTTGCGTGTGGAGGGGGTATCAGATCAGGCAAAGTGTCGCACAGTCAGACAGATTGCATGTGGGTCAAGTTACTGTTACGTTGTCGAGACAGATGGAAAATTGAAGTCGCAATCGGTGCCTGTGTCAAAGTGCAGTGTGTTCTGATGACTTGCATGTATGTATGAAATCACAAGCTTGAATCTTGGATGTATGCATGAAAGCACAAGCCCGATCTAGTCAAAGTGCGGCACAGTCAGACTGCACGTGGGCGAAGATACCGTCAGGCTGCCCAGGCCTAGACATATAAGAGAAAGGAATCAGAGAATAGAGAGATGGTATGGTATGATGGTATGAAAGCACAAGCCTGATCCAGACAAAGTGCCGCACAGTCAGAGACTGCACGTGGGCTAAGATACTGTCAGGTTGCCCTACATACATACATACATACATGCATACATACATACAAACATACGACTAGACTCATCTCGTGGGTATACTTTACAATCAATACTTTCTCCAAAGTCCAGTGAGAGAGAGATAATCATCATCAAACGGACAACACGAAGCATACCCTTGCCAGCGCATACGGATCGAGTGCATTTTCCTGATTCGCATGTCGCTCAGCCTCGGTGTCGTCCGAGTTGGGTTGTCGAGAGCGCTGTGCCTGTTCCCGACGCTCTTGTTCCGCTCGAATGCGAGCAGCCTCCGCCTCAGCACGTTTCGCGGCTTTCCGCTGTTTGTTGCGAAGCTTCTTGGCCTCGGTGGAATTCAATTTTGCTGTGGAACGAAGAAAGATCAATAAATAGAGGATGGGGAGCCGGAACAAACATCATCGCAGCAAGCATCAATAAACATGAGACTGGGAGTTGGATTTATGGGGCTGATAAAACCACCATGCAATCATTACGAAGTGCAATATTATACACTTTGCAAATATTTAACTACCAAACAAACATGCCACCGAAATCTTGAAAAGGCAAGAAAGGGTGAAAACTAGAAATATAAGGAATTTGTAAAACAGTAGATACAGCTACGCTGTCTGAACCCTGGAATGAAACACCCATTCGGAATTCACTACCACGTATCATACCAAGCTATCCTCATCACTCTACTTGGCAACATACCAGATTAGTCTACCTCTTCGATTTGCAGACCTATCCTAAAGCACGAATAGTCAGTAGAGTTGGCGTAATGAATGTGTCGCTGAATCTTAGCCAGCACGCAGTTCACGACTGTGTGATGTAGATGTGGAGCAGAAACAATTCTCGCCGCTCACGTTCACAGCAACACAATGAATGTTTACGGTAATCGTCTCATGTCTAGCCACTACACTCATGCGAGAATAGACGACACTTGTAGTGGTGCAAATCCCAACACGCGCTGTCATGTGTAACCCAGTTTAACCGCTCGATTTGATTGATCGCGGTGATGATAAACCAACATCGGCATGAACGATGTGGATTGGAATGTCTAATATTCACAGATTTATAACGTGGTTGATCATGTGCCAGCGAGAT
Source organism: Atriophallophorus winterbourni (assembly GCA_013407085.1). NCBI lineage: Eukaryota > Metazoa > Platyhelminthes > Trematoda > Plagiorchiida > Microphallidae > Atriophallophorus > Atriophallophorus winterbourni. The sequence continues at coordinate 41,080 of JACCGJ010001622.1, forward strand.
GCGAACGGAAGTAAAACAAGGTTTGACTTGTGAATATGTATGTATGTATGAAATCACAAGCCTGATCCAGGCAAAGTGCCGCACAGTAAGACTGCACGTGGGCTAAGATAATGTCAGGTTGCCCAGGCCTAGGCAGATAAGGGAAAGGAATGGCAGTGAGACTCCAGCGTATATTCGTATGCAGCTCACTACCGTTTTGAATATGAGGATGCATCATAACAACCTTTCCTCGCGCTGTACTTGACATCATACAAGATCAATCAAAAACACCACAAAAAGAAACCTACAGCAAGAGTGCCACTGAACATGATTCTGATCTGTATCTCTAAAAGCTTGCAACCACTGCGAATCTGACCTTTCAGACACCAAACAAAGAGACGGGTCAACCCAACTGCTTGACGAAAGTCAGAGCCAGAGCAACAAAAATGGTACTGATTGAGTTGTTTCACCGAATGGCTGTATTACGACGCTAGCCACTGCAGAGCGAAGGCCGTTTTGAGAAAAAAACATATAGCAAAGTTACTCGTAACAGGCCTATGTCGTGGTCGAAGTGAAAAGCATCATGCCACTGTTTAAAGAAGCATTATGGTATGGTATGAAAGCACAAGCCTGATCCAGGCAAAGTGCCGGACAGTCAGAGACTGCACGTGGGCTAAGATACTGTCAGGTTGTCCAGGCCTAGACAGATATGAGGGGGAAATAGAAATGATAGTGAGACCCCAGCGTGTTTCAGCATGCAGCTCACTACCGTTGGTCAATCAATTTAGCACGATGTTCGCCGCACAGCACAGAAATGCTGCACGATTGCACATTAGACATTATATGGTTAAAACCACTAAACCGCACACCATAGTGTTGTTTCCGACTACGATATTGTGAAGAAATTGGATTGAAAAACAAACTTGTAATGTTTAACCACAACGGTGTTCGTACGGATGTGTAATCGCGCAGTACTTCTGTGCTGTACAAATAAATCCCGTGGGAAATTGAATGACCCACGATACTGAGCTGCATGCGGAACAACCTTTGGTTGTTGCTGGAGTCTTATTGCAATTCTTACTTCTATTTTTGTTTCTTATATCTGTCTAGGCCCGGGCAACCTGACAGTATCTAAGCTTGTGTGCAGTCTAAGACTGTGTGGCACTTTGCGTAGATTAGGCTTAATATTTCGTGCATGTATCGGACTCAAGAATTGCTGTATGCAAGATAAGTGTTACCACAGCGACATGGCAGCCACTACACCAACCATTGCATCGTAATGAATATCACCAAGTATGTATGCCTAATCGAGGCAAAATGCTGCACAGCCAGAGAGAGTACGTAGGCTAAGATACGGTCAGGTTACCCAGGCCTAGACAGATACTAGAACGTAAGTAGCAATGGTAGCGAGACTCCAGCGTCTTTCATCATGCAGCTCACAACCGGTGGCAAATCAATTTAGCACGGTATTAGCCGCATAGCACAGAAGTGCACGTGGGCTAGAATACTGTCAGCTTTCACAGAACTAGACGGATAAAGTAAAGGGAAACGGCAGTGAAATCCCAGGGAATGCATTGGATCTGTACCGAGCGTTTAACCGCCACGTAGTCGAGTCACATGGCGTGGAGAACCTACAAACTCACGGAAGCTACAGGCGCGCGACGATAAACGACTCGGTTTAAAAATGACAAATAATTGATATACGATTGGTAGGGAACAATAAAGGTAAAAAGTAAATGAGTATTTTGATGTGACAAACATTTCGATGACTGGGGAAAATGCACAACTCAGTCAACTAAACCACCGATCTGTATCCCGTTGGAGTGCCATGAAATTATGAGATTTTCAGAGTATCATGTGATAGTAAGAAAAACGGTATAAAAAGCACCAATGGGAGATAAAGCGGTTTCAGATGAACGATTGAAAGGTACAGTTAATTACACCGACAAGGCAATGACGCAAACTCTGCAATTTCAATCAGGCTTTCCTGAGACCTGTGTTGACTGAAACAGCATTTGACCGCGCTTGTATAGCGATCATATTGCAGCTTGCCAATCCGAAATCCAGTGGAATGTTCTGATCAATTCAATTGGAGTTGCCACAAAAAGTAAACAAGTGCAGTTGTAGGTATGGTATGATGGTATGAAATCACAAGCTTGATCCAGGTAAAGTGCCGCACAGTCAGAGACTGCAAGTTTTGTAGAGTGGCGATGACAGCGCGAGGTATGCAAGATCGTGAGTCGGTTGATGAATTATTTTGATGGCATGTTTTGGTTGTGTCATGTATGAATGAAATCATAAGACTTGGTTTGACGCAACGGCCGCACAGCCGGAGATTGTATATATATGAGACGCTGATGCCTAAGGTGATATAAAAAAAGATATGCAACGAGACTCCGTGGGTAATCCGCGCAGCACAATAGAAATTTTGGCAATACACTTCCTGACCACCTATAATTAGCTTGGGTCCATACGTTGACAGGCAGCAACTGTTCAATTGCAACAGGCAGCTCAGTCACTAGTAGGTAAGAAGTGGGCTAAGAATACCACATGAACAGAGCCAAAGTCCTTGGGTCAAAGGGGTGATGTTGACAAGTAGTGATCATAAAAACATTACAATGCATGGCATGAAACCTGCAAAGATCTGCCATGCTCATGTCCGCGCAAATCGTCACGAACCTTTATTGAATCCTGTTTCATTCTGTGTAGACAACCCAATCTTCCGTTGTTTGCGCTTACTCTTCGGTCGAATCCGCATCTGTTTAAGTCCCACCCTTCCCCGGGGGGGCTTTTAGGATTATCACTTTTTTCAAGTTGGTTGGCAGTCAAATGTTCCAGTACATGCTACCATGCAAACGGATTGCCATCGTGCAGTACTTCGCTGTGCTGTGGTCCGTTACAACACCGTGCAATTATTTGGCCCTGCTATAAAGCGCAATGCCGAAACCAGGCCTGGAGTATCACTAC
>JACCGJ010001622.1:45025-78948 GCA_013407085.1 Atriophallophorus winterbourni
TACCTCCACGTGGTGCCAGCTGGGTGGGGCTCGGTTCTCCGAGCTCACTAAAGGGTTCGGCGGTGGTCTGAGGGTGTGGTGGTTTTTCGCCTGGCAAGCGTTCTCCCTATAAAAAGCCACAAAAATCCAATGATGACATCACGACGCGGCGGATGTGACTCGCCGCTCCAAAAGTCACTGCCCCTTGTCCTATCAAAGGACATTGTATGGTGCACAGGCAAAAAATGAAGTCACCAACCTATCAACGGGGTTATCGGGCTCCGAACTGGAAATTCCCAGAAAAGGGCGTATGAACCGCTTCGTCGGTCACCGGCCACCGATAGGTGCGAACCTCTCTCGCTCCACTGCCTTGTGGGTAAAGGCTCGGGGTGGGACCCCTAAACGAAATCTCCCCTACTTCGGTGTAGGCAACCGGGTAGTATCATGCCTACGTTCAACGATGCCGATGACAACGCTTTGTACCCCCCTTCTCGCTTTGTACATCTCATTGTTTATGTTGAACGGCGCTATATCTGTATCAGATTGTGCAAATATAATAATATAATAATAATCGGACTCAAGAATTGCTGTATGCAAGATAAGTATGTTATCACAGCGACATGGCAGCTACTACGCCAACCATTGTCATTGTTATGAATATCACCCAGTATGTATGTATGAAATCACAAGCTTAATCCAGGCAAAATGCTGCACAGTCAGAGACGGTACGTAGGCTAAGATACTGCCAGATTACCCAGGCCTAGACAGATATGAGAATCTAAGTAGAAATGGCAGCGAGACTCCAGCGTCTTTCAGGTGGCCAATCAATTTAGCAAGGTGTTAGCTGCACGGCACAGAAGTACTGCGGCATTGCACATCAGTGCACGTGAGTAGGATAGTGTCACGTTGCCCAGGACTAGACGGATAAGGGAAAGGGAAAATTGCAGTGAGTCACAGACATCATAAACACATGACGCGGAGAACCTACAAACTCACGGAAGCTACAGGCGCGCGACGATAAACGACTCGGTTTAAAAATGCCAAATAATTGATATACGATTGGTAGGGAACAATAAAGGTAAAAAAGTAAATGAGTATTTTGATGTGACAAACATTTCGATGACTGGAAAAAACGCGCAACCCAGTCAACTAAACCACCGATCTGCATCTCGTTGGAGTGCCGTGAAATTATTAGATTTTCAGAGTATCATCATGTGATAGTAGGAAAAAACGCTACAACGGGAGATAAAGCGGTCGCAGATGGACGATTGAAAGGTACAGTTAACTACACCGACAAGGAATGTGCGTGCAATGACGCAAACACTGCAATATCAATCAGGCTTTCTTGAGACCTGTGTTGATTGAAACAGCATTTAGCGACTTCAATTTGACCGCGCTTGTTTAGCGATCATATTACAGCTTGTCAATCCGAAATCTAGTGGAATGTTCTGATCAATTCAATTGAAGTCACCACAAAAAGTAAACAAGTGCATTTGTAGAGCGGCGATGACTAACGCGAGGTATGCATGATCTTGAGTTGCGTGATGATTATGTTGATGGCATGTTTGTTGTGTGCACGTATGAATGAAATCATAAGACTGGTGTGACGCAAAGGGCCACACAGTCGGAGATTGTATATGAGACGCTGATGCTTAAGGCTGATGTAAAAAAGATAATGGCAACGAGACTCCAGTGTGTAATCCGCGCAGCACAAGCGCGGTACGAAAAGAAATTGTGGCTATACATCTCTGACCACCCAAAATTAGCGGGGTCAATAAAGTTGCCAGGCAGCACTGTTCAATTGCAAGAGCAGCTTCAGTCGCTAGTATGCAAAGAGTGGATTAAGAATCAGCATGAACAAGACCAAAGTCCTTGGTCAAGGGGGTGTATGTTGACAAGTGGAGTGATCAGGGAAACATGTTACGATGCATGGCAGTGAAAGCTGCAAGGAAGCTGCCATGCTCATGTCGCGCAAATCGTTCACGAAACTTGAGTGAATGCATGTTCCATTCGAGGTGTAGGCACCTCATCCCAGTTTGTTTGTGCTTACTCTTCTGTCGAATCCGCAGTTCTCAAGTCCCACCCTTCCCCATCTGTTAAGTTTTCACTTTTTTCAAGGTTGTATGGCAGTCAAATGTTCAGTACATGCTACAGGTGTATTGCTGTCTCTGATGACAACGATGAGCCTGACTCAGGTCAAGTGCCGCACAGTCATAGACTATACGTGGGCTAAGATACTTTCAGTTTATCCTGGCCTAGACTGATATAAAAACGAAAATAAAATAAAGGGTCTAGCTTTGTGGTTAGATAAACACATGCACAAAAGGAAGGTGGTGAACCTTTCGCTTCACGTTTCCGCGCTAAAAGATCATCGTGAAACAAGCCTAGAGCAATAACAAAAGCAAAGGTACTTACACCCTAACTAATAATAGTTGCACGGCTCAATTGTACTCTGTGTTGCTCAGCAAACAGTGTGACACTTTCCATGGACGCGGCTTACGTTTTGTAATAATGTGTGTATGTATGAAATCACAAGCCTAATCCACTGCACGACTTCACATGGGCTATGATACTGTCAGGTTGCCCAGGCCTAATCAATAATAGCAGAGCATTAGTATCATCAACATCAAAAACGGTATCGATGTTAAACTACTGTACATAATCACGATATCATTATACTTTCAAAATAACGGGAAGGGGGCTTGACGAGCACATTTATACTCACGGACAGCATTACACCCTTCACGAGGAGCTAGTGCTCACCTGACATACAACCATGATATCACAAACTCTTAAACAGATGAGAAAGGGTGGTACCTAATACCTAAGGAACCTGTAAAAAATTAAGCACATACCCAGTGGGATGAGGTGCCTACATCTTTTATTAATCTTTTATGTTATCAAGTGAAATGGAGAGGAAAGCTCGTTGCGATACTTGACAGTGAAAGCCGCAAGGAAGCTGTCATGTGGATGTCGCTCTACTCGTTCACAACACTTGCTTGAATGCATGTTTGAATCGATGTGTAAGCTCCTCATTCTAGGATGTCTACGCCTACTCTATAGGTCCAGTAATCTTGTAGGTCTCACCTCTCACAGTATCTCTTAGAATATTTTACTACGTCATAGTTGTATGGCAGTTAAGCACCTAATACTGGTTACTGGTGTAATACTGTTCATGAAGATGATGATATGTGTAAAAGTAGAGTGACATCAGCACGAGTTTCCCTGCATCTTTTACTAGCCGCTCCAATCATCATCATCACCATGAAACACGGGTGTGGAACCATAGAAACGGACCAGCAAAACATGAAGTAGGAAAATCAGATAAGCAAACGGATAAAAAGGACAGCTCCAATCAACAAGATGCAAGTTTAATCACACAATCCAACATGATGCCTACAACAAGACAGACACTGAACACGATTCTGAATCAACTACACGGCTGCTTGGAGACTGATAGAAAAGGTTTGCAGTCATCAAAAAGTTGACTTTAATGTGTTGCAGGAGAAAACATTTTCTGAGCAAGAAAGACTGAAGATATACGAGCTCAAACTTGATCCAATTAACCTATTTGAACTTACCTTCATCTTCTCCTGCTGTGTCATCTTCTGCACCCAAAGGTTGTGTGTATAGATGAAGGTAAATCTGAAACAACAAAAATCACAGAATGCTTGTCATGTCATTCCTCATCAAGAGTTCTAACATGTTGTCTAATACATTGGAAAATGTTTGAAACGGATCGGGGAAAAAATAAAGTTTGTAATCTGTCGGGCTTATCAGTCAGTGGATGTTGATCACACCTGTATATTGTATTAAAGCACAAGCCTGGTCCAGGTAAAGTGCCGTACAGTCAGACTGCACGTGGGCTAAGATACTGTCAGGTTGCCCAGGCCTAGACAGATATGAGAAATAAAATAGAAATAGAAATGGTAGTGAGACTCCAGCATGTTTCAGCATGCAGCTCACCACCGATGGCCAATCAATTTAGCACGGTGTTAGATGCACAGCACAGAAGTACTGTACGGTTGCACATCCGTGCACCAACCAAAACAATTGAGGGAGTACACAGATCGCGGTTGGGTGCAACTATTGATCTTTATCACAATTAAAAAGTTCGGAGTCTACCTTTGCCGGTGTAATTCTTAGCCAGCTTAGGATTGGTTAGGTGAATGCAATTTCAACCCGATCCATGCACGGATGTGCAATCGTGCAGCCCTTCTGTGCTGTACAGCTAACCGTGCTAAATTGATTTGGTATCTGTAGTGAACTGCATGCGACTACACGCTGGAGTCTCATCACTATTTTCTTTCATGTTTTTCACCAATTTTAACAGTACAACGGCGGGCTGTTTTCGTTCATTACACAGAATTAATTTCTAGACAACCGTTTTCGCCTCTGTACGATAGGTACTCAGGTTTAATGATAATTCTTACTGTGCGTTCCGATATAGGACACGATAACCTTGATCTTTTACGCGGAAGATGCACATGTTTACACTACATCCTCGTCGCCCAAAGGACTTACCGGTGTTTATCGGTTCCTAAATTGATTAGCCACCGGTTGTGAGCTGCATGCTGAAACAGGCTGGAGTCTCACTACCATTTCATGTTCCTTTTCTTCATATCTGTCTAGGTCTGGGCAACCTGACAGTATCTTAGCCCACGTGCAGTCTCTGATTGTGCGGCACTTTGCCTGAGTCAGGCTTGTGCTTTCATACCATACCATACCTCATATCTGTCTAGACCTGGGCAACCTGACAGTATCTTAGCCCACGTGCAGTCTCTGATTGTGCGACACTTTGCCTGAGTCAGGCTTGTGCTTTCATACCACTATTTTCTTTGACCATATATGTCTAGGCTTGGACGACCTGACAGTATCAGCCCACGTGCAGTGTTTAACTGTGCGGCACTTTGCCTGGACCAGGCTTGTGATTTCATACATCATACATACATACATGTTCGTAATGACACCTTTGGCCTGATGAAGCCCGTGTCTGAAGCGAAACGTTACTAACAAACTGTTCTAACAGATTCATAATAAAATTTCGTTTTCATGAATATTCAAGTATAATAATTTAAAAACAAGGAATCCAGGAACTGACTGCTTGACAGCAACACGCAAACGGTCGACAAGGTCATCCGTCGCAATATGAATGACGGGAAGATTCGTTACAAACAAAATATTTCACACAATGCGAGTCTTTAAATGTTTGCAGCAGCCGCTGATTGGATAATTGAAGAATATAGGTTACGCCGGGTATCAGGAGTAAATTTGTATAACGACCATGAGTATGCCTTCGTGTCTTGACGTAAACGGCTTTCCGTGACGTAATTCAGTTAGTAAAATATCATGCCACATTGAATTGCCACCGGTAGTGAGCTGCAAGCGGAATGATGCAGGAGTTTCAATATCATTTTTCTTTCTCATATCTGTCTAGGCTTGGACAACCTGACCGTATTTGAGACAACGTGCAGTCCATGACTGGCGGTACTTAGCGTGGATCAGGATTGTGATTTCATATATAATATAATATGGCAGGTGATACGCAGTCAATACATCTCTTTGCTACTAAAACTTCTACCGAGGTCTGGATAGTTCACACACTGAAACCTTCAAACAAGTGCGCGAAGCGGCTAGGAGTGAAGGAAGTCCCAAAACCTCGCCCTGCTAGCAATCTTTTTATCACCGTCTTTACAATCGATTTTCGCCAAGTTGAGCTGCAACGAGTTATAAATCCGACTTGAGATTAAGATCAAAACTCGACAGAACAATTCAAGAATTCAGTGGAGAAGGAAAATGTGCACATTCCTGCAATACTCGAAAATCAAGAGCTAAGTCAAGACTAGACAAGACCGGATTAGTTAATCTATAAAAAATTGTGGATATCAATTAGCTGTATGTATGCAAGCTCACCTCTACAGCCAACTGTGCAGCTTCCAAGTACGACGGGTGATCTCGAAGTCGATCTTCCAACCGCAGAGTTTCCACATACGCTCGAAGCGTTCCTTTTCGTAAGCAATAGGAATGGAAATCTAGCTGGTCATCCAGTATGTTGGAATAATGCTGGAAGCGAAAACAATTCCACAAGATAACATTCCAGACAAAATTTGATATGCTAATAAAAAAGATTAAATCATTTACACTGGAATTCGAGAAATTCGCTGAACATGTATGAATGAATGGTATGAAAGCACAAGCCTGATCCAGGCAACGTGTCGCACAGTCAGAGACTGCACGTGGGCTAAGATACCGTCAGGTTGCCCAGGCCTAGACAGATGTGAGGGGTGAAATAGAAATGGCAGTAAGACTCCAGCGTGTTTCATATGCAGCTCACTACTGTTGACCAATCAATTTAGCACGATGTTAGCCGCACAGCACAATGCTGCACGATTGCACATACGTGTAGGTTTCGATCATGACGAATGTGTTTATATTACGGGTAAAGGATGGTTAGATTTTGAATGGATGCATGCGGCTTATAGCAGTCAGGTTGCTTCGGATGACAGAATGTTAATATGAAAACAAGAGTATCCAATCATACGTCGCAGCATTAACATATAAATTAGCACAGCATCACCTTACAAGCATGAAGCAATACTTAACCTCCTAACATTGTCACCAAATTCGATTTCATCAGAAATAATAACGGTGGTAGCAGTGCATTGCTGATTTCTCATCGACTTCGTGATTAAAGGGTCTAATTTGTACACAATGCGCGGAACGCATGGAGGTGCAAGCGGCTGTATTGCTTGTAAGATTTACTTTGCTTACTTCAGTTTTGTGCGACCGATTCCACAGGTGGATTAGATGGCTTAACGTCAACCCACGCACATCGATCGCGAGCGAGATCGTTGCACATTGTTGCCCGATCACGTTGCCAGCTTTGAACGGCTTAAAAAAGCACGTAGCTTCCGAACAACTACTTCATCCTTCACAGTTTACAGCCAGGCCTTCACTTGACTGCCTTAACGTCGTCGCCAGATACCGGCGACTTTGGGATTGAAAACGAGTTTCGTCAGAGATAAATATCTTCCGGAGGACGTGTCAAATCAATGCAGCCTGTCGTTGAACACAAATGAAGAGCGGAGGTATGCCGCTACATCGCAACTTTAGATTCCTGGCTAGTATATCCGGCGCCCAATACTATTCAAGGGCACCAATGGTCGAACATCATGAAGATCGTATATCGAGGTACCTCAGCAGCCACAACTCACATTTACAAAGTAATATATGGTGGGTCGCCGCTTGGTAATTACGTATTTTACCTTTGAAGTTGATTCCAGGTTTATGCCCAAGAGCGCCTTTTAGCTGTAAAAACGCATTACACATACGATCAACCCTTCACTTCACTTGATATTAAGCTTATCATTGAGTAGCATACTGAAATCCAGGTACTAAAAGAATGGAATATATTCAATCGGACAGCACTGGAAATTTACGTGTTGGACGTTTAGATTAACAGTATACCGAGATGCTTTGCGTTTGCTGTGTACCTCGAGACTGACTTGGTAGCGAGGCAACTAACGCTATTTGAATGTGTCTGCAGCACTTCAGCATTTGCACCAACAACAACGATATCATTAACACAGAAATCTTATTTACTATCTCTAGATGAGTAAGTTAGCATTCTGTGGCCGAATATACGGAAGCAAAAACTATGCTAGATTGATTACTAACGGTAATTAGAAGGCCTATATTACTTTTGTTATTATGTAATAATTGGGGTAGTTAAAGCACGATAACCAGGTCTGGGTGGCTGCGAAATTGACTGTCAGTAAAACACGTGTACTCCTATATGTTACCCATTCATCGTTACCATCATTATACAAAGTATTACAACATTTAATTGCAGCAAACACGATACAATAAGATCCTAAATAAGGCAAGAGAGGCAGAACCTGTCAAAGACACATTGGGGTGAGGTGCTGAGATCTCAAAACAAATGAGTAGAGCGGTCATCAAATTTAGCACGGTTTTACATGCGTAGTAGACAGGTGTATATGTATGTATGAAATGACAAACTTCATCCAGGCAAAGTGCCGTACAATAAGGGACAGCACAGGAACTGAAATACGTCAGGTTGCCCAGGCTAGGACAGATATAAGAAATTAAACTTAAAATGGTAGTAAGAGTCCAGTACCGTTGGTAAATCAATTCAGTACGGCTGCGTACTACAGAACTATTAGACGATTGCGCATCTGTGCAGCAGCATGATTGTGTGTCTGCACAGACATTTTATTTAGTGCATCGGTAATGAGTGAATCATGCCTACGTTCAACGATGCCGATGACAACGCTTTGTACCCCCCTTCTCGCTTTGTACATCTCATTGTTTATGTTGAACGGCACTATATTTGTATCAGATTGTGCAAATATAATATAATAATAATATTTACCAAAATAAAAACTCACTTGTTCGATTTCATGGCACAGCTTCAGTGAATCTCCATACTTTCGCAAATCTCTCAAAGTTCGCGCATTTTCTAATAAAAACCACATGCATTGCATCTCTGATAGGTATTCGGCGGCGGACGCGGTGCCCTATAGCGAAAGAAAATCAGTTTAGACTGTAAAGCTGAAGTAGGAGAAGCTTGATGTGTTGAGGCATGGTTTAAACAATGAATAAGTGATTTTAAATCACTAGTGAAGTATGGAATGAATGAATGAATGAAAGCACAAGCCTGATCCAGGCAAAGTGCCGCACAGTCAGAGACTGCACGTGGGCGATATTACTGTCAGGTTGCCCAGGCCTAAACAGATATGAGGGGGGAAATAGAAATAAAAATGGTAGTGAGACTCCAGCGTGTTTCAGCATGCAGCTCACTACCCGTGGCCAATTAATTTAGCACGGTGTTAGCGCACAGCACAGAAGTATTGCACGATGGAAGTGTGGATCATCAGCAAAGATAGTGAGTGGGAATTGAAACAAGTTACCCTGGTAAATTTCGATGCCATTGCAGTGGCATCCTCGGGGCGGGAAGCTTGAACCATTAACTTCGTACATCTTGCATTTATGAAGCGATCCGCGGTGTCCAAAGACTGGGCCTCTTCCATCCAGCGACTGGCGGTAATGGTATCTCCAGCTGCATAATATACTTCCGCTTTCAAAACGTAGAAATCGACAAGAGTCGGTGTGGAATGCAACTGGGAATCTATAACATCAAGTGAACTCTGGAAATGAATTATTAAAGTGAAGTGACTAACTTGATACTGCCCACAATAGTTTAAAAATTGTGCATATAGAAACTCCAACCAAATCACAGTTGATGGTGGTTCTTTTATAATAGGATCAGATTGTAAAGAGTTGTACAATGATATATTTTTTCGGTATTCCTCCAACAACAATTTTAGCGTGTTCAATCGTTCGGGGTTTGCCCACAAATTCTTTAGCTGAATAAACAACGGGGGAACGCCTTTACGCAGATGATATTTTAGGTATTCGTCTAATTTTTCGGGAAATCGATCATCTTAAAGAAGAAATAATAAGTGAAAACAAGCTACCTGGGAAGCTACTCAAAATTAATCTCTGTGCTAACTTTGAACGAGGATAACGATCGAGAATTGACAGTAAAGTTTCGGTTAGGATTGAAGAATCAGATGAGCATGCAGATTTATCAAATCCATTAGACTGGCTAAGTAGATCAAAATAATAACGACTTTCATGGTTTCGATCGATCAATTCCCAGATACGCTCTCTAGCCTCATCCAGTTTCCCGGATTTCAGCAAAAGTTCGGCTAAAGTGAAATAGAAAATAAATTACCATACCTTGGAGTTCCAGAAGTGAAGTGACATCAACAATTTGAGATTTGTGTTCTTCGAGAGTTGAAAGAGCAGTATCAAACTTCCCAGCCTCCATCATTATATAAACTTGATACAGTATCAATTCACTGGTTTCGTAACCAGGAGTCGAGTCCCTTTGACTTTTTCGAAATTCGTTTAGTACCGTAAGTGCAGTGTCGTAGTTCTCTAATAAATGGTGAATGACGGCATATCCGATCCAGGAAGCGCGTTGATTTGGACGGAGCATGAGTAGTTTGTACCGGGTTTCCTTTGATATTATAGAAGTTATTGACGTAAGCTTACTTTGCATGCTTCATAATTTCGTAGCTGTATTTGTAGAACTGACAAATCACGTAAAACTTGCAAATTATCCGAGTCCAAACGTAAGGCTTGAAGGTAACATTTGATGGCTTCTTCATATTTCCTGTCAGACTTTTGAACGAGGCCATAAATGTGCCAGCCTAAAAAGGATGATCATACAAATTCGACTTACAAACAAAACTAGAAATGTTAGCTTGAAGACCACGTTTAACGCATTCACGAGCTTCATCTTTTTTTCCGAGCGAATTCAAAAGAATTCCCTTCATTGCCAGCGTTTCTGACAGAAATAGAAATAAGTGCAACTACCTCCATGTTCTGCGTACTTGAAATTTGATAGAATCTGTTTTGCGTATTTCAGGCCATTTTTGTATTGTTTCTGGTCGTAGTATTTCTATAAATCAAATTAATTACAATTTTAAATGCACATACTACAACTCGTTTAAAAATAGACAACTCTTTTGGCGGTAACGCGTAAGCATTTACGTTTTTAGACATGAGTAAAATAACAGCATGTACGGAAATAAATTGAAAATTCCGCCAAACGGAACCGTTTCTTTTTCAGTTCAGTTCAGTTCAGTTTGAAAAGGAGAGTAAGTGGCTAACTGCCAAAACGTTTTTTCTTATTGTCTGTTTGAAATCTTCGACGACGCTAAAAGGTTATCCGGATTGTTCAGTTCAGTTAAGTTGGCACAGAACTGTGAATAGCGAGTAAGCCAGTCGAGCGTCCAGGTTTCCTGTGTGTAGAAACCTTAAAAGGAGCGCCCGCCACTGCCAAAGTTAGTTCATTGTTCCTTGGTATCCTCGTCGAATGCGATGATGCGTCCAGTGTTTACGGTCCCAGTATTTGTAGCTGCGACTGGGATAAACGGAAAAGGTTTCTCTTCACCAAGCCGGTGAGAGGTTGGCGATGGAAAATTTGTGCGTACATTTAAAACATGACCTTTTAAACGAGGCATTATATAATTGGATTATTGTGTTGTTTTTTTTTGTTCTTTTAAATCGTGATAAAGACCGTATAAATTTAAAATAGTTAAAAAATATTCATGCTAATTCTGTCGACAGATGACCTGCGTATTCCTGGAAAGAAGTCGGGGATAAGCTCGTGCCACAAAGCATCCAAACCCTTTTGAATGCACCTACTGATATGCAAGTGATTAGTTCCACAAGCAATTTGTTCAAGAAGCTTAACACTATCTGACTGAAGAAGTGTTGCCTTAGATTCAGTCGGGTGTGATTTTTTGCGAGCTTCAATGTAGGCCTGTGGTGACTGTTCAAATAACAATCAATAATATTCGATCAGTAGTAATCAATAATACTGTTATTCAAAATTCTCGTTGTTAAACACGCATTAATTAATTAAATATAATACACTATTTGTCCACGCACGGTTTTCGTTCTTCTGTGGTTGTACCGGAGTCAAAATTGTATGTGGATATAACTGGAATACACGCAGCTTCAGAAACCATTCCTCGCTATCCACTACAAATTTGTGAGCCCAAACACGCATTTAATTCTATTAACGCCATGAACCATTATACAAATAACGAAGACAAGAAGGAAGATGATTTTATCAATCAATTCACATTACCCGTCTTCAAGGCGACAGACCCACGTCTATGGTTTTCAAAAATCGAAGCTCTATCCGAGTCATAACTTGTTCAAACACAACGCTCACGCTACAACCGCGTTGTTGGAATAGTTCCAACCTCCATCGCCAGAGAAGTTGCTGATTTAATTTTATGATCAACCTGCCACAGATCCGTACGATAAGTTCAAATCTGCGATTATTTCTCGAATCGGTTCCACCGATGAGCAAAACTTGCGAAAACTCTCATCCATTTCTGTGCTAGGAGATCGAACACCTTCCTAACAATTTCGCCATTTGTTACAGTTACATGGCACACAGAAAGTTAACGAACGTCTGATACGACTTATCTGGTTCCAGAGTTTGCCGAACGATTTGCGCAAAGTTCTGGTTAACATGGTAAACGAAAGTAACCTAGACAAGCTAGCTTAGGTTGCAGATGAAGTCTATGATATCTCTCGTAACTGATCGATTTACACAGTCAGCCCACCCACCACTTGTACTTCCAAATCAGATTTGAACAAGGATATATCTGATTTGAAATCCCAGATCAGCGATTTGAATCTAAAGATACAGCACTTAAACAGAAGTCGAAGCCGTTCTTGCCGTAGAAAGAAACACATTTCAAGCACTAAATCACACTACCCAACATGAACATCAGGGGTGTGCTACTATCATCACCCTTTTGGGGCGAAAGCCATTCATTGCACGTCCCCATACAGCTTTAAATCACAAAACCACAATCAGGGAAACCGCGAAGCCAGGCAGTAGAAGCGGCTGCTCTGTCTGGCAATAACACCAGCCGCTTATTCTACGTCACTGATGGTTCAACAAAGATACGTTTTCTGATCGACACGGGAGCCGAACTGAGCATCATGCCACCCACATACTCAGAACGCAAAAACCACTCTTTATTGACACTTCAAGCACCGAAAGGTACTCGAATAACCAAATGCGGCCAACGATCACTCTCCATCGGCCTCGGTCTGCGACGAAACTTTCGATGGATTTTCACTGTTGCCGATGTCAAAACCCCTATCCTGGGAGCCGATTTTCTCTCACACTTTAATGTTTCAGTCAACATGAGTACACGAAAACTCATTGAAAATTTCACAAAGAATAACGTCATCGGCCATTTTTGTAATTCACCCATAAAAACTATTCGAGTCCTGATTCCAGATTCTGCTTCGAATTACGTTTCGCTCACGAGGGAATTTTTAGATATCTTCAAACCCTGTACACACGACACCCCCTGTGGAGCATGACATCAAACACCATATATCAACCCGTGGACACCCGGTTTTCAGTAGACCACGCAGACTGGCGCCTAACAGACTGGAAGCTGCCAAACAAGAATTCGAGCATATGATGGAACTCGGAATAATCCGTCCATAAAATTCACCTTGCGCCACACCTCACCACATGGTCGAAAAGTACAAACCGGACGCCTGGTGTCCATGTGGCGATTATTGTGACTCAAATAGTGTGACGATCCCAGATCGATATCCCATGCCACACTTACATGACTTTGCATTACCCCTTCACGGAAAATCTGTGTTCTCGAAGTTGGATTTAGTGCCCGCATATCATCAAATCCCCGTAGCTGACAAAGATATTTCCAAAACTGCAATCACAACTCCATTTGGTGTGTTCGAATTTCTCAGTATGCCATTTGGTCTACGCAATGCTGCACAGACCTTCCAGAGATATATGGACCAAGTTTTCCTCGGTCTATCTTTCGTTTACGTGTACATTGATGATGTACTAATCGCAAGTACAAATCCCACTGAACATCTTGAACACCCTCGTGAAGTATTTCAACGTTTATCCCACTACGGCATTGTGGTTAACCCCGATAAATGTCTGTTTGCTGTGAGGTCTGTCAAAATCCTTTCACACTGAATTGATAGTTCTGGTATAAAACCGTTACCTCAAAAACTATCAGATACCCAAGATTATCCATGTCCCAGCTCCATCCGTCAAGTCAGACGTTTCTTGGGTTTGGTCAACTATTATAGACGCTTTATTCCACAATGTGCTATGATTTCAAAACCATTGACTGACTTGTTACGTGGAAAAAAACGTGAATCTAAAATGAACGACGAAGCCATCAAATCATTCGATGAACTCAAATCTGCACTAAACAAAGTCACTTCACTGACTTATCTATCAACGAACTCCAATGCTCGGGTGTCTCTTGCTACAGACGCATCACAAGAAGCAGTCGGCGCAGTCCTTCAACAAGAAGAAGACAATATCACCAAGCCACTCGCTTTCTTTTCTCGTCGCCTTCAGCCAGCTCAAACTCGATACAGTACGTTCGACCATGAGTTACTGGCTACCTATTAGGCGATACGACATTTCAGATATTTGCTTCAGACATTTGATTTTACAGTACGGACCGATCACAAGCCATTAACTTTTGCTTTTTCTGCACCACCGGATCGATATTCGCCTCGAGAAATACGTCACTTTGATTATGACTTGCAATTCGCGAGTGACATTCGATATCTTTCCGGCTCGTCAAACACAATTGCGAATAAATTCTCTCTGATTCAGTTAAGTGCTATCGACCTGCCTGGAATCGACTTTGAGCAATTAGCACGTTCGCAACAAAATGTCACTATAATAAATCGGTACATTACTTCACAATCGGGTAAAATCCGCTGTGTTACGATACCTAATTCTAATTCTTATCTGGTTTGTGACATGTCTAAAGGTAATGCCCGTCCAATTTTCCCATCACATTTGAGACGTACCGTATTCAAGCATTTGCATGGTTAATCACATCCCAGAGTAAAAGCTACTCGAAATCTGATTAGCTCTCGTTACCTTTGGTCGGACATGCATGAAGACATTCAACTGTGGACCAAGAGTTGCCTCCGATGTCAGCAGAGTAAAATCCAACGTCACACTATCAGTTCCCCTGGTGTATTTCCAATTGTTACTGAACGCTTCCAGCACGTTCACTTAGATATCGTTTGTCCATTAGTGGTCTCTTACGGTTGCCCCTATATATTGACCAGCGTCGCCCGTTTCACCCTATGGCCATTTGCCGTAGCCATCCCAGATATCAGTGCAGAAGCGGTTGTGAAAGTTTTCGTTCATCATTGGATCAGCAACTCTGGTGTACCGAACACTATTACCACTGACAGAGGTTCTCAATTCAGTCAACGCTTTTTCGGGAATTGAATAGAACACCCGGTAAACAGCACATACAGACTACAGCCTACCATGCTTCTTCAAATGGCTCAGTCGAAAGATTTCACCGGCAACTCAAAGCCGCAATCATGAGTCACGATAATTCAGGACGTTGGTCCGAGTCATTGCCCTTGGTGCTTCTTGGTATTCGTACTACCGTGAAAGAAGATCCCGGTTGATCACCTGCTGAGACGGTGTACGGGAGTACACTGAACCTACCTGGCGAATTTCTGACATCTTCCGATTCACCAATAGATCTCACTGTCCCACAATATGTCAGTCGCTTTCGCAGCTTCATGAAACAAATACGAGCTATCCCAACTCGCCAACACGCTCAACTTTTCTACATCCCAGCCGACTTGTCTACCTGCAACTTTGTGTTTGGCGTGCTGATCTTGTACGTCGACCACTTCAACCACCATACACTGATCCGTACAAGGTGCTCAACAGAGATCACAAGTATTTCATTATTGACCGGAATGGATCAAGAGAAACCGTCGGTATCGATCGTCTGAAAGTTGCTTACGTAGAATCAACACCGGAAGCGAAAGCAAATACCTGAAAAGTTACTTCACAGACCTCTACCTCAGACCAACACGATCCTTCATCAACTTCCACAGAAACCAACCTTACTCCAGATCCCCTGATAAACCAACCTTACCTTCGTGCCTCAAATACCCGACCCTAAAAGACAAACACGTTCAGGTCGTATGCTACATTTTCCCCAAACTTTTGATGATTTTATAACCTAATGCTTTTTTCGAGATTCTTACTGTTGTTCGACACTTTAGGAGGGGAATTTGTGGTGGCTGTTCAAATTACAATCAATAATATTCAATCAATAGTAATCAATAATATTGTTATTCATAAATTCTCGTTGTTAAACACACATTCACTAATTAATTACAATTCACTCTTTGTCCACGCACGGTTGTCGTTCATCTGTTGTTGCACTATACTTTTCTCACCTCAACTAGATGTTCCAGATACATTGTTTTGCTCTACTGACTTGCATGATAAACGTAAGTGCCTCTTAGTATTGATTTATCGCCCTCTTCTTCATCATCTACCGCCGACATTTTTCTTTCTAATTGTTTTATCTGTAAGGGTATTGCACTGGCCCAGCCGTGGGTTCGACAGAAAACAACCGAACTCAAACTCGTGTATTGACCGAATGAATGAATATCACAAAATCAGGGAGCGAGTGAATATCACACAATGAGCGAAAATCACAATTTCAACTCACAATCGATCTTCATTGTTGATTATTCAATAGTTCGTTCACTGGCTATAAAACACCTCCCCTTTTTGAAAAAAATTAATACGGGACGATTGATTCATAACGCGGGTATAGCAGGTTGACAGATAAACGAGTGACCAGCCGCCTGGTACGAGTTGAAAAACGGCGTGTTGCAGGTGGCGTATTGTTAGGTACTTCGTTTCGAGGTTGTGGTCGGGTTTCTGTGGATATGACCTTTCTGCAACGCGTACACAAACGCACTACAAAACTAGTGTCGGAATATAAAACAGGCTACACGAGGAGAGGATTGCAACTCTGAACCTGTTTGACTTTTCGTACCGTTATGTCAGGGGTGAATTCATCATGCTGTTCAACATTCTGCATACAGTGGACCAGCAACTTGAACACCTGTTCCATCAGCAAGAAGCACGTGGTAACAGATCGCTGGGCTAAAATTTAATTATTCTACACTCTAGATCAAATTGTCAAAGGTTCGTCTTTGCTGTCCCAGTTTGTTTTATATGGAAATCTCTGCTCCGACATATCATTTGTACATCAAGCCTGAACATATTCAAGGCTGAACTTGACAAATATATGTTGATTAAATCCAACCTCGCAAGCTGACTTCCTATATTGATAAAACAGTTGTGATGTTTTTATTCATTCACTATATTTTCAATCTATGTTTACTGTAAAGTATTTGCTTTTTGGACCATAAAACGTTGAGTTCCCGACTGAACACTTCCGTGAATGGGATCTTTCAACCATAGAGAGGGACACCCTCCAAAAGGAAAAGCATATGCTGAGCCCAAGCGGTACACTAATTGTTGTTGGCCTCCTTCGGTCTATGTCGACCATGGATGTACATCACAATCGCATTTATTTTCATGTTTTACAGCTTTTTGAATGACTAAACAGTCCGATTCGGGAGGAACAATCTCTCCCACAGCGCTTGCACAGATAGTCAGAACTCGGTTATGGGGCGTCAGTTGCACCCCGGCGGCGCGGTCTGCGTTCAGAAGCCACGAGATGTATCTGCTTTTTCACAGCTCGCAGACAACACTTTGCACAATGCCTCCAATGTGAGCGGTCAATAGCAAGTTCTTCCCAAATCGCAAGGTCAATGCCAAGAGCTTTCACATCACTTTTGCAAACGTCTTTGTACGGCAAGTGCTGTCCGCCCAATGGCCGACATTCTCATTTCAACTCATAATAGTGTAGATCATTTCGAATACGACCATTTTGAATATGGGTAGACATGTCCAAGCAAAGGCAGGCAGCTTCTTCGCAATAGGGTGAACATGCTCTGTAGACCAGCTTTTGAGAGCACTTCAGCATTAGTCACTCTGTCCATCCACGATATGTTCAAGATACGACGGATGCTTCGTAGATGGAAAGCATTCAGCTTCCGTTCGTGTCTTGCGCGGGTGGTTCAGGTTTCACTGCCGTACAGTGAAGCATTCTGTACGCACGCGCTGTATGCCATCATCTTTGTCTTTACAATCAGCTTGCGGTTACCCAAACACGAGAGTTTAATTGGGACAAAATGACAGCTGCTCTGCAAATCCGCTTATCAGTGTCTAGCGAGAGTTTATCCGACAGTGATGATGGGAGGCGATACAGTCCCTTGACCAAAGACTTTGGTATGCTTACGCTGATTGTTAGCAAAAATTCTTTGCATGCCGACGAAAACAGTCCATTAGCGAGTGGAGGTGCTCTTGGGAGTGAGCAATAAAGGCTTTATCGTCGCAAATAGCAGATCAAGGATTAGCACATTTCGTGCCTTGGTTCATGCTCTCAACCGGTTCAGGTTTGAACGCTCGCCATCATTTTGCGTGCGTAGGTAAAAGCCTCCTATCCTCGTCCTAAAAGCGTGCTTCAGAAGCAGAGCAAAGAAAATACCGAAAAGCGTGTTAGCAAGAAAACACCCTTGTTTGACGCCTCGACGAATTTCAAATGCTTCTGAGCTGAAACCGTACAAATGGACGGAACCCTCCATGCCTGAGTGGAACGAAATAACGAGTTTGAACAGTCTTGGGAGCAGCCTATCAGATCGAGCATTTAGAAAAAGACCCTCCGTGCTGACGTAGTCGAATGACTTTGTTAAATCAATAAAACAGCGTATGATAGCATACGCTGTTACCGACACTTTTCTTGCAGTTGTCTCAGGGAGAATATCATGTCAACTGTTGATCTTCCATTGCTGAAGCCACAATGAGATTCGGAGTAAATTCTATCAGCTAAAACTTGTAGCCGGATCTGTGGGACTTAAACAAACAATTTGCCCACAACATTCATAAAGGAGATTCCTCTGTAATTGTTGCAGTTGCCCCTATCTCCCTTATTCCTAGATAGCGTGATGATCTTTGTGTCTCGCATCTTTTTTTGGGACACACTCCTCCTGCCAGCACTGAAGCAGCAAATGGTGAAGAGGTTGTAATAATGCAACTCTACAGCATTTCATTAGCTCAGGTGGAATTCCGTCATCACCAGGAGCCTTCCCATTCGTTAAGCGGTCGATTGCGATATTGAGCCAATAAAGAGTAGGAGGAGTATCTAGATCTAGTCGGCAACTGCTCGATATTTTCAAGTACATGCGGTAAAACCGTACTGTCCATAGTGTCGAGAGAGAAGAAGTGCTCTACCCATCTTTCCATCTGCCGAGTTTTGTCCACAATCTGGTTACAAGATAAAAACTTAATGCGAGCCGTTTGAAGTTTCTTTGAACCAAAGACTCACTTGATGTTTTCATAAATACCGTGAAATATCCGCAGCTTTAGGGATACTAAGGCTAATTTCTGTCCAATAGTCATTTTCACATCGTCTTGCAGTCCGTTGGACCCTATTTCTAGCTGCTCCTAATAGTCGTAAGTTTTCATCTGTTGGCATACCTTTGAACCTCAAGAACACTGACCGTTTCTCATTCCACACAGCAGTCATCTCAGAAGCTTTGCTTAGAACCAGTCGCTCGTTCGAGCTTTCTTCGGACCGAAAGTAGAAAGTGCGACAAGGCATATGCAGCTTTTTATCTATTCCCAGTTTTCTGAAGCCCATTCGAGTGGGCTTGTCTTGCGGAACTCGGCTGTAAAGGTTGTGCAAGTCGCACAGCTAGATTAGGTTCGCACATGCGAGTGACGTCTATCCTAAGCTTGGCAGAAAATTTGATGCTGTAAAATCTCGTGTCAAGAGGCTTCAGTTTTGCACAGACCAGTGAATGATCAGCGTCACAGTCTGCGCTTTGATAAGATCTGGTGAGAAGTACGCTTCCTATATTAGTGCGCCTAACAAGAATAAGATGAAGCCCATGCCAATACTTAGAGCGAGGATGTTTCCAAGAGACTTTATGTTGTGGTTTTGTTTGAAAGAAAGTGTTACTAACACAAAGACTGGACTGTGTGCACATTTCTAAAAGGCGTTGTCCATTTTCATTTGGTTTACCTACACCGAACCTCCCGAGACAGTTTTGTCACAAACTCTGGCATTGAAATCACCCAATACCACTACACAGTTTCTTTGTGGCACTTTTTTGAGGACTGTTGCGAGGTAATGATAAAAAGCGACTTTTTCAGCAGACATCACAGAGAGCGTAAACGTTTACGAGCGTAATGGTACCAAGAATGCACTTCAGATTTAGAGTCTAAATCCAACGTTCCCACTGCTGCTCGGTTCTGCTGCTTTTAGTAGGTCGTTTCGCATTGCAAAAACAACTTTATGCAGTTAAAGCTCATTGGAACTCCTTCCTTTCCCAAAAATGTGTAATCTCTTGCTGTTAGTATACAAGTGTCTGGTAATCGCTTCTCTTGTAGGGCAGCCACGTCAATATTCAACCTGTTTAGCTCATTTTTAATCACGCCTGATTTTCTGGCGCCTCTAATATTCAAGACATCGTCGTTAAATCCCGGAAGCATGGCCTGGACTTTCAGGTTCCCAGTTTCAGAACTGACCTTTGTTGTTTTGTAATTCAGTTCAGTTCAGTTTGCACAGGACAGTATGAAGCTAACGAGCCAATCAAGTGTCTAGAATTTCTTTCGGTGGAAAGCTGCAGAAAAGCACTCACCACTGCCAAAACGTTTCTTCTTTTTGTATATTTGAAATCTTCGACGATAGCGACGCCAAGAGATTATCCGGGTTGTATTTAGGAAGCACCGCGTTATAGCCGATGCTGGAAAAAGAAAATGCAGTTTCTCTTCACCAGACGGTGAGAGGTCAACTGAAGTAGCATCGTGTTTAATAAATAAAAAACACAGAGAACTCTAGCCCTTGCTTTATTTACTGGATAACGTTAAAAGATCAACTACCTAAGCTTGTATAGCAATTGAGGAGAGTATTCAGGAGAAAACTTACCCCACTTGCGGTCCAAACCCTGCCTAAAACTCGAGACAGTACTGCAGGATATAAGTTTTTCTGGAAGAATATTCCAGAAGTTTAGAATCCTAAGGCTGGATAAGTGTTTCCTGGAGTCTAGCCGACATCGTTTCTCAGCAATTTTGAGTGAATGGCATGCCATTCAAACCCTTCAAGATCTTAAAGTTTTCTATTGAGTCACTTCTTAAACGACTGCGCCTAAGGGAGAAAAGATCAAGAGACATTAGGCGCGCAGCGTACAGTTTACCTCTCTGACCCTCAATCATGCGAGTTTCGAGGCGCTGTACGCTTTCACGTCAAAGGATGTCCTTTTGTAGCGGAGACACCACGCCTGAACATAGTATTCGAAATGCGGCCGTACTAATGCCTTGTACAGTGGCAAGAATACATCGAGTCTTCTGCTCGATAGCACTGATTCCAGCCGAAAAAGTACCTTGCGTGCACGCTAAGCCGCAGCGGCATATTTGTCATCCCATTTGAAGTCAGCCCTAACCAGTACTCCCAAATCCTTAACAAAAGGTGTGGCGTTAACACTGACCAGAGTTGGCTCTTATTGAGGTTTAGTGAGAGATCCCACTGGTATGACCAGTTTATGACCCGCTCGAGTTCGTGCATCACGGTATCTTCATCGGTAGATCCGATGAACTTCACATCATCCGCGAAAATGAAGCATGGACACTACACGGCAGACGGCAAGTCATCAATGAAAATTAGGAATAGAAGAGGACCGAGTACCAAACCTTGAGGGACCCCACTAATCACGTCGGTTTGGCTAGACAACGTGGGTCCAACCCGAACTCTGAATGTCCTACCTGTAAGAAATGCTTTTATCCAAGCAAATAGACTACCCTGTATGCGTTTCGCTGGCGCAGAAAAAATACAGTCTGCTTCTCAGTTGATTCGGTAAACCACAGATTGCTTGCAGACAAACTTGGATATATGGGTATCGATGGTCTTCTGAAGAAATGGATAATAGGATTCTTAAGCAATAGATTCTTTCGTGTCAGGATAGGAAATATGTATTCGTCGAAATTTAAAGTTGTTAGTGGAGTCCCTCAGGGTTCCGTACTCGGACCGCTACTTTTCCTCATTTTTATCGATGATTTGGCAGCGTCGCTTAAGTGTCCCTGCTATATTTTTGCAGATGATGTCAAGATTATGGGATCACTGAATGAACAGGATCTTCTTGAGGATATAGAAATGGTCATCAATTGGTCTGCTACATAGGATCTACCAGTCAACTTCACTAAAAGCTATCTCTTGTCAAAAGTCATTAAGAAGCTAGAGCTTGCTGGTCCAGATGGTATACTTGAGATAAACGGGGTGCCGAAAGTTCGTGACTTAGGTACAGAAGTTTCAGGGGACTTTAAATGGGCTGATCAATGCGCAGCTGCTGCACAACGCGCTAGGAGAGAGCTTTTTCGCCTTCGATCAGTTTTATCCTGCAGGTCCCCAGAGGTTTTCATACCATTATACAAAGCGGTCGTCAGACCACATCTCGAGTATTGCGTTCAAGCATGGTCACCTTATTTGGAAAAAGATATTGCCAAGCTGGAAGGTGTTCAACGTTTAGCTACTCGTATGATTGTTGGGCAATCGGGTAGGTCGTATCAGGAACGATTGCTGAGTCTAGAGCTCTTCTCACTAAAAAGGAGGAGGCTACGTGGGGACCTGATTGAAACCTTCAGAATCATGTCAGGTTTCAGTACTATTCATCCCAATGAATTGTTCGCTCTGCGCCAAGTGTGGGTACTCGAGGCCACCCATTAAAACTGGCCAAGCGACATGTCAGGTCAAATGTTCGTAAGTTCTTCTTTAGTGAGAGGGTAGTAAATTACTGGAATCGACTTCCTAAAGAAGTTGTTTGTTCTACTTCGGTAGGGGGTTTCAAGAATAGACTTGACTCTGTGTGGCCTTCATTATTTCCTAATTTTTATCCGTAAGGGAATAGTTGGTATGATCCTCATGTTGTCTTTGGAACGCACTAATGTTTCTCCTCACCTATTGGTGAGGGGAGTTTTTCTGTTGCATTCCAGATTACTCTCATACCAGAAGATATTTGTGAAGATATTGTTTGAAGTGGTGGACGCTCTTCTGTGGCATACCACCGAAAGAAATCTGGACGCTCGATTGGCTCGTTAGCCACATACAGTCCTGTGCAAACTGAACTGAACTGAACTAATCCACATGCTAGTTTGTTTATCAGCCATTTACAGTCCTGTTCCAAATGAACTTAACTGAACAGATCCAAAACGGCCTTCATGTTGAGAATAAATCCGAAAATCATGCGCGGTATTTCATGGTCTCAGTGTTTTGGCGCTTCATTGAAAAATTACATTACACTAAAACTATTTCGCTTTTTATACGATCATTTCAACATTTCATAAACTCATTGCCTACCTTTTTTCATTTTTGGCACATTGTCAGTATTAGTTTCAGAGCCCGAGGGTTGACCACCGCAAACTACACCCTGCGGTTAGTATAAGCTTTTTTCTTATATCGTAATAAAATCACAATCATTTATTTAAAACAATTGAAGAACAGAAGTTCTACATAGTCTCATCGGAGTTCAATGCAATATACAACGAAAAATAATGCTAATTACCACGGGTTCTCGTAAGTATTTTCCGCAAAAACACAAGTTATTATTGATCTGATTTTACTTGGAAATTCATTAGTTTAATAGTTTATTGCGGTGTAAGGAGCAAATTAACTTTTTAAAACCTCAGGTTTACACTTATAGTGGATCATAATAGTAAATTTAATCAAACTTTTGAGTTCTAAGACCTGATAACGGGCCACATCCGCGTTTAGCCTGCACTATCAGTGCATATTTTTGCTGCATTTGGACAGTTTTGGCATCGATCCGAAACACATACCCACTATATCCTCTGAAGCAGGACCCAAATCAAATTTTTCGACTTTTCCGACAAGACAAGCTTCGATTTGTAATACGATTTTGAACAAGCACAAAAGCTTTTTCCATTTTATTGATCAAAGAAGCGTCCTCGAACTTTATTAGAGAATTATATTCTTAGTCCAAAGATTTTCATGGGTTATTGCAACTTGCCTGATGTAAACTAGCTGAAATTGAGCTGTAGTCAAGCTACATCTCAGTTTTCTTGTTGTTTCTGGATTTTGTTGGACATAAAATTATTCAAATTGCGCCACATTTGTCGCGCCACTATATTTTTAATATCTTCTAGCCTGAATCACATTTATACACTAAATGATTAGCGGCACCTTACAAGTGTTTCTTAACCCAGTGTTCTTGGTATGCTTATCTAATCATCCTAATTCATATCATTCATAGGAGCGCAGACTGTTGAGAGTCACTCAACATACCGCAAATAGTAGAAGCTGTAACATTCAGTTAACTCTTCACTCAATGGATGATCTCGAATCCCTATATTCTCTGACGTCCATTGGAGTGAACTCCGGTTAAAAAACAGCCAACGTATGTTTTGAAAGATGGCGATGACGAAGTGTTTTTTTACAGTGAACTAAACTCTTTTCGATGTAGCTAAAACTGCGACACGCGACTCTGTTCAGTGGCGTTTCATTCAACTACAATGTAAAAACACTGATACTTTTACTAATGTCGGTAAATAGTTACCGATTTCGCCTAATTACTAAACCTGAAGATGTTATAAATAACTATTTCGATGATCTAGTGAACACTTCTATTAGCTTGGTATTAATTTAAACATTTCTTCGACTAAACTCTGCTTGCGCGCTGCTACTGACAAGTAAATATTTCAGCTGTGTCCTCTCTGTACAGCTGTGCAACCCTTTGCTCTAAATTCAATTTGTGACGTGCCTGCTCAATATCCCAAAATGTTCTACGGCCGACTTGGATAGACTCAACTCGATAAATTTCTACTCCTCCGAATCCAGACTTTTACAAGAGAGAATAAATTATTGTCACACTATTGATTAACGTCTCCTCAGTAAACTCTGAGCTGCGTATGTGTCACACTAACTGGACCTTTATTTCATTGCTTTTACTGGAACTTGGTTGACAGTTTTTATCACCGACGCTGAACGTTCACTACTTACTTTTACTTTTGTGCGACTATCTCCTCCTGGAGGATGAGTCGGCTTCAATGAAGGTTCTTGGGGATTTTGGTACAAAGCGGCGTCCCTAGCACCACTCAGCGTTTGTTCGAATCAGCTTCTCTAGCCTTTGCACAACCAAGTGCCACCTGCAAGGCAGCAAGGAGTTGCCAGAAAGAGGTGGTCTACCAGATTGTGATCCAGGTTTTTCCTCAGGGTTTTCTCCCAAAACCTTTCCCGCGATCGGGTATCCCGCAAGGCAGCGGAGGTTTAAAATCAGGGTTTTTCTTTCCTTAGATGAAATGCCCTCCCAGGCTAACGAGCTCCATCTGCCCGAAGCAAACTGGTTTTCAGGCGCCAGTCGCTCGACTTCGCCCCTTCTCCTGTTGGTAGAAGCAGTTCCGCCGGGCTTGGGGAGCCACTCGTGCAGGCCAGAAGCTGGACTTGGTTGTCAGAGGCTATTTGAGACTCGTGCCATATGGGAGCATTTTATAAACAGTGGAAGCTTATCCCCACTGCCACATCCGGATATAACAACCTTTGGAACTTTCACTACATAAAATGTCAGTGGTTTGAAACGATCGTTTTACCAAGGAGAGGGGTGTTTTCTGTATTGTGAGTCTCTACTTAGTTGCGAACTCCTATCTGATGATTGCTCACATGGCAGACTTCCTATAGTGTCGTCTTCATCTCAAAAATAATGATTCTGTTCTGCCACACTAAATCTCAGTACCCTAGGAAACACTTGGTATAATGGTACTCGAATGATCGCAGAAGGGTGAATCAGATCGATTATGTCCTAATTCGCTACCACTAGATGTTCCCAGTGCTGTATTGTAAGCCATATAGTGGGGTCTGAAAAGAAAGTGTAGCACGTACTGATCACAATCTGGATTCCGCAAAGCTTCATCCTCGCCTGCGGCAGCACGAAATAAAACCTAGGAGGCGCTTAAACTTAGAAGCCTTAAAAATTCGGATTGATGGAAAAAGCTCACACCTAATATTATTTAGCACTTAGGTGGATGTGGTGATTCAGTTGAGTATCATTGGTCCTGACTGAAGGTCGTTACGCGAGCTGAGACACTCAAAACTTAGGCAATGTTTCTCGCCAAGACTGAATTTCCTGGAAGACCATCAAGCTCTATGCCCAAGCAATAGATGCTCGAATAAATGCTGCTTCTGGTTACCTCCACCATAAGAGAGCCACTTCAACATCCGCTTATGAAGATTTTCAGATATACTTAGTAGAAACTGCGTCCGAAATGGTCACACCTTCTTCGTCAATTCTGTTCATCTATACCCTTCCCTGGATTATGAACCAATACCTTAACGGACTTCCAAAGGGTCCATGTTTCGACGGATTCTAAGATCTCCGATATCTACTACGCCGATGACGTCATTGTTCCTAGTAAAAATGTCAACATGCTGCAGACGCTTTTAAACCGAATTAGTAGCATCGCTGCAAACTTCGTCCTCGACACAAACTCAACAAAAACCAAGGCATTTTGCACTATTTCCCTAGGCGTCTAGCAATCAAGTGTTCAGGTCTGTTCTGTTGAATATGTTCCAGCCTTCAAGTACCTCGATTGTAGTATGTTGCCCAATAGTCAAGCAAAAGTTACATTGAAATGTTGATCGTGCGCGAAATACGTATTACAGTTGAAAGACACCCTTTTGTGCAGATCTGTGATCAGTTTCAAAACTAAAATAGGTATGTACCGACCAGCGATCCGCTTTTTACTACTGAATAAATGTGAGTCGTAGCTGCTGGGGTCACAATGTATACGATCTTTGGAGGTGTTCGGCCATTGGTGCCTTGGGATAATTTTCGGTGTTCAATATACCAGACAGGTTTCTAGCGTTGCCTTTGGTATGCGATGTAGCGGAACACTTCCGCTCTTTCCGGTTTTATCCTACGGCGAAGATTGAAGTTATTTGCCCACATCCTCCGAAATATAAACTCAGCGCACACCAATCTTGTCACCGACCCGCTCATATTTGGCGCCGGCGACTAGGCGGTCAAGAGAAAAGCTAGGTGCCGACTGCGAACAAGGATGCAGATGCCATGGGACTGCGCATTGAAGTTTCGAAGGTGCCAACGAGGGTAACAGTCTGCGAGGATCTCGCCTCCGATTGTCGCGCGTGAATCGGCGTGTTTCCAGATATCACTGAAGCCTATTCATGCAGTACTCAAACACTTTCAGGATAATCTATCTATCTATCTATTCTAAATCAAACCCCGCTTTATTCTGAATATGGTTTCCCCTTTGTTATTGCGCCCAGTATTTTTCAGTATTGTCGTATGAGGTATTGCTTTATCTACGATTGCTTTCATTATCATCATCACAGACAGCATTACGATCATGTCACTGGGATTGTAAATCTCTTTTAATTTTTATTCACCTAGCGTGCGCTAAGCGTATATATATATATATATATATATATATATATCTATATCTATATGTATAATACCTCTCTATATATATAATATATATATCATTATATATATATACCACAAACCGATGTCAGTTTTGTATTAGAAAATGTTTGGAACTGGTAGATTAATCATTACCACGAAAATGAAATTTGAAAGGAATCGGTTAGATCAGTTTTCATAACGTTTATCCTTTAACACAAAAGCTTCTCTGAACCGTCTTACTACTGTCTATTGCACGGATGTGCGATCGTACAGTACTTATGTGCTATGCGGCTAACACCGTGCTAAATTGATTCGCCATTGGTGGTGAGCTGCATCCTGAAACTGGCTGGAGTCTCACTACCATTTCTGTTTTCTTTCTCATATCTGTCTAGGCCTGGGCAACCTGACAGTATCTTAGCCCACGTGCAGTCTCCGACTGTACGGCACTTTGCCTGGATCAGGCTTGTGCTCTCATACATTGAAATTCTAGGGGTGTCAACTCACGGATGTGCCATTGCGCAGTACTTCGGTTATGTGCAGCAAACACCGTGCTAAATTGATTTGCCGTCGGTAGTGAGCTGCATGCGGAAACAAGCTGGAGTCTTACGACCATTCCTATTTTAATTCTTATGTCTGCTTAGGCCTGAGCAACCTGATAGTGCATTATCCCACCTGCAGTCTATGACTGTGCGGCGCTTTGCCTGGGTCTAAGCTTGTGATTCCATGCATACTATGAGAATAACCTTTTTTCAGCTATACGACGAGTGCCTATGGCTCTTAGAAAGAACTCTGTTGCATTATTCTGCCGTCGTAATATGATTTTCTTATAAGCTTAGAGATCGTATGCAAGGCACCGCTCCATGTTATTCTCTGGAAACTCAGCGCTGTTGACTAAATCCATCAACACATCTCATTGTTTGTGCTAATCATGCACTTTCTTTATATCGGTGTTTCTACCAGTTTTTCTGAACCAATCACGAAATTACGCAAACTTAGTCATATCAGATGCCAGAAATTACTATTTAACCACGTTTCAAAGCCTTTGCCTAATTCTTGCACTGCTTTGACTATGTGAAGGACAAAGCTTGACCCAAGTATTCGTTAATCACTGTCTAGCGCTAGCGGTCTATGTTTTTTCTTTTGTGGTGTCAGTTTTCGGAATTAGTTGAACGCTTTTATTGCGGACGTCAAAACATTTAGTCCCATAATGGACATACTCACCGCTTGTCGGTCAGTATGAAACCCGAGGTGGTCAAATCATAGCCTGGCATCGATCGCCCTAGACTCTTTACAACCATTTATAACGAGGCTTCATTGGCCTTATTTCGCAAGCACCTTATTTGGTTGGTTGATAAATTTGTGTTCGCTTATCAAGCAGAATGATAATTAAACGTTGCTTTGACGTGATTATGCGAGAGCAGCAATAAAGCTGCCGTTAAATCCTACTTGATTCTTTCTTATTACGTGTATATGAGTGATTGCTTGCCGCTTTCACATTCGTACACGATATCTCGAATCTATTTTTCAATTAATATTTGTCGTTTTTTCCCAGATGTTATGAATCACACCGAAAGAATACTCTCTGCATTTTTGAACAACGTACTTTCTAAAGCCGAGCCGCTTGACACCAATTGTATCATTAATACATTTGAAAGTAAAGGTAAATTTCATCGCTTAACTATTCTTTCTCTACAGCCTATTCTTTCTCCGAGCAATTATTCGAAGCTGATGCAGTTGTGTCAGAGTCATGCGAGCAAGCACCAACAATCGAAAGTGGAACTACAAATCCGCCTATCACTGTTACTCCCGAGTCACCTACGCGAATTCTCTCGTTGTCTTTACCATCACATCGTCCAAAATACATTGGCTTTATCTATCCCAAATGCGAATATAATCATGACCCTTCTACTCGCGTAGACTCAAGGCCTGATTTAACCCCAAAAACAGAAAATGTTACTGGCTGGGATTTCACCGAATCTACACAGGAATTTCAAGAGACCATTTATGCCGCTAATTTGACGCAACTGTTTTCCACCACAGTCAAGTCACATGACTCTGATGATCAGATCAACGAACGAAATTCGCAAATTGGAACAATTAACTGTCAAGATGCAGAAACTCATTCAGTTTTGCCAGTTGAAACCCCGATTCTGGCATCCCCGCATCCACTAACTTCCAACGGTTCACGTATTTCAGGGTTTTCCACCGCGAAGGGAGATAGTATTCACCTATCGAGCGTATCGCTGCAAAAAGCCATGGCTCTAATGGAGACAAACGATGATGATACTTT
Source organism: Atriophallophorus winterbourni (assembly GCA_013407085.1). Taxonomy (NCBI): domain Eukaryota; kingdom Metazoa; phylum Platyhelminthes; class Trematoda; order Plagiorchiida; family Microphallidae; genus Atriophallophorus; species Atriophallophorus winterbourni. The sequence continues at coordinate 74,262 of JACCGJ010001622.1, forward strand.
AACTATGCCGCTTCGCGAAAATCAAAACGTTGACTATCATGCAACCTGTCATAGTATGGGGAACATGATGGAGAAAGCTCCCGTTGCTCTGGGTTTCCAAACTGCATCTGGAAAGACAGTTCGACCGATTTCTAACCGTGCCATTGCTCGTGCTAAAGCACTTTTGTTTGATGATGAAAATTTAACTTCCCTATCAACCGACTCAAGCGCCGCTCCTGTTAGCGCTTCCACATCCGCCCTTATCATTGATTCAAACGGAAAATGTAGTTTTCATTACCAAGAAAGTGGCCTCAAAGTTGGCAAACTTCAGAATTCATCGGAAACCATTTCAAATAAATCACCGAGCCCATCTTATCAAGCGAATTCTGCACTGCCTTCTAGCTCATCCAAACGATCATCAGACAATGCACTTTTCAAAACCGCTAGAGGAAAAGCCTTACTGGCACCTTCGACTACTGCCATTGAAAAAGCGAGGCAATTATTTGCAACTGTGGATGACGTTTCCGGTTCGCTGGAACCTCCGTGTGTTCCATCAATTCAATCTGCAGTCACTGTACAAGCTTCTGATGAACAAGCAACCAACTTGTCACACCTTTTGTCTTCCGAGAATATTGCGCAGTCCTCATTCAGCAATGGTGGCCTGCAAAGGACTTCAAACACGAACAATGCGCAACTTAAACGTGTGGTACAATATTCTTCCGATGTTGATCAGGTTCCCATTATATGCCATGTCAGTTCAGTATCAGAAGCCGTTGGTGCAGGTATTATTCCGTGCGTTTCAAGCTCACGTGATTTTGTCCCCACTTCGATCGATTCTTCTGTGACGTCAAATATAGCGGTGGAAACCGTTTTACCTGGCAGATCAATTAATCACACCTTTACAAACGATGATCCGGATTCTTTGGTTACTTTGCTAGATAACACTCAATTCCAGGAAACCCTGGAAACGGTTCTACATGAGCATGATTGGAAAATTTCGAATCCTATGTAAGTGGTCATTTCTTTTGATTTCTGTGTTACGATGATCGGTTAAGCGCTGGTTAAATAACGGACCAACATTTATAGACTACATTATTTTGGTCACATTCTATGGATACCCGACCTCAGACTTGCAAATCAGTTTCATTTTTCGGTGCGGTGTCTAGATTAGTGTGGAACCATGGATATCCCAACCGTTTCAATCCGAGTGTGCGTCTCACCGATTTGCATACATCGATGATAAATTACACCCACGTTTAATTGGTTTTAATTTGGAAGCATCACGCATACTGCTATGGTTTATTTAACCCCCAGACAAACTTGGTATGAATTCCCGATTGTTTGTTGGCAAAGTCATTTTATTTAACGTATCCAGTTTGATCAAGGCATGCGGATCCTGATCGCACTCCCCCTGTCTGGTGAGTCCAAACAGCACGAAACCGCTTGCAGAGTGAGTGTGTGTGTATGCGATAGAAATTCATGCAAAGCCCACTGGTTTAATCCCGTCCACATGTATGGGCACGTTACCGAATAGGTTAATCATGATAACCTTGTCAAACTGTGACTTTCAAGTTCGCATGTTATTGACCATTTCTCCACTGTTTCAAGACGTGTGGATCCTGATCGTCACGACCCTATCGGATAACTGTAAACGGCACGAAACCGGTCTTATCGTGTGTATGGGATAAAAATTCATGCAAATGTGTACTTTAAGTATTATTATCATTATTATTAGTATTAATCAACTTTTGTCATCCAAGCAGCTTGTTCCGCGCACCATTACGTGACTAGAATGATCAGGTTCGCGTGTCACAAACTATCCAAGCACCTTGTATTAGTTGAATCTCCCTGCTTTGTTTTATTGGCTTCTTTTCATTCCTCTTTTTTATTCCTTCTCGACTGTCCATTGTTTCGCTTTTAGGATTGAAGCGAAACGTGAACCGCTCCGTGTAGATCAGATGGGTCTAATTGCGGATAAATTTTCCGAGACCAACTCCCATCCTCATCATAAGCGATCTCCGCGCTTTGTGGATCGTTGTCCTGGAAGTTTATGGCGCTTACGATGTGCTTTGCGAAGCCCCGCTCTGCTCGACTCATCCAACACATCGCAACACTTGATTCCGTGGAGGCGTATTTGCAAACAAAGTGAACCAAACACAACGCACTCTTTGTGTCTTCCGCCTAATATCCGCTTCATGGCTGACGTTTCACGATGGTCTTTACGAACGGCCTCCGAGATACGTTGGCTCCTCGATTCTCCAGAAGTTCCTGACAGTCTCCTGCCTGATAGCTACAAAATTGGTGACCTGGCGACAGTCATACCTGACAAGTATGGTTCGGTGGGAAAACCGGAGTTGATAAAGTGAGTGCTCGTATATTATGAAATCACAACCCTGTATCCAGACCAAGTGCCGCACAGTCCGTCACTGCACATTGACTGCGATACTGTTAGGTTGCCAATGTCTATAGAGATGTACGCCTGGCTAACTTACTGTTGCCTAAGCAGGTGTAGCGTTTGTGAACCTTCCTTATTTATGACGGAAATATGAGTGTACAACACATTCCTGCGTGCTACGCTTCTATGCGATTACTGACGATGTGGGACGATTTCCGAGAGTTTTTTTGTATTTAGCTCCCTTTGCCTGTGAAGGATTGCTCGCAGCGTGTTAATACCAAAACTTCCTGTGGACATTAGCGCTAAAGAATCCGTTTTAAAACAACTGATGGTGTTTGTTCTGGTTGTATGAATAGAACACATCCAAAGAATGATTACTTGCAGCTTACCATACCGCGTTTTGCTGAGAGGCCGGAAATCAATAATAGACAATAATAGAGAAGCGTCGAAAATAATCGTTGTCCATGCGTGATATGGCTGCGATCCGATAGCAGTTGCACCAACGTAATTGGTCGTATGCAATAACTTTTATTTTATTTTCTTCTATTTTTGTGTGTATTGAAATTACTAATATTCCTGTTTGCCATACCTGTTTTGGGCCATTTTATTATCCGTCTATTCTACCCTAAGTTACTTCATCATCATCATCATCATCACGATGGCAGTATTACACCGGTAGAACGAACCGAATGCTTGACAGTCTAGCATCCATGGCATCCATGGCAATTTTCTCTCGACTCTTCAGCCATCGGCTCCAAGATGATAATGAAATATATGGGAAATACTGTAATTAGATCCTTCGACAGGTATTTATGCCAACATTACTAGTCATTGTACCATTTCATTGCTCATATCTGTCAAAGCCTTGGTATTGCATTAAAGCACACTCCTGATCCAGGCAAAGGGCCGCACAGTCAGAGACTGCACGTGGGCTATGATACTGTCATGTTGCCCAGGTCTAGACAGATATAAGAGAGGAAATAGCAACCTGACAGTATCTTAGCTCACATACGTCACCTTGCCTATATCAGCCATGTCGTTTCTTATGTCATCATTGTGTCATCTTGGATTGATAATAACCTTTTTTCTCGTGACCCACAGTGCATTTCTAGCCTTACCGACGGTCTCATGTCGACTGGCCAATCGAACTTGGGCCGCACACCACTACGATCAAATTGTATGGAAATTAGGCACCGTGGCAATATTACAGCCTCCTGTCACCCCGGGGGAATTGCTCGTGGACTATTTCAGTCCACACCACGTTCTGTTGCGCTTGAAGTATCGTTATGATCGCGAACTGGAGCACGGGGAACGGTAAGCCTCAGTTTTGCGTTACGGTTATTTCGTTCTCACAATTTCGGCATCAAAAATCTGATACGGGTAATGGTACTATGTGCGCTGGCATGATGATGATGCGATGTGAGACTCCAGCGTGTTTCAGCATGCAGCTCACTACCTCTGGCCAATCAATTTAGCACGGTGTTAGCTATACAGCACGAAGTACTGCACGATTGCACATGTGTGCAGGCTGAATGGCTGAATGACACTCAGTAGGGGATCGTGATAGTAGGCAACGGAATGTGTATTCGTTGAGTATTTCTTATTGATACGTTATAGTCTTTTGAAGGACTATATCGTCATCATCATCAATATCACACGTTGATTCAGGTCCTTCATCTGTCTCCCTCTGATTGTGTACGCTCATTCTGCACGTTGCGCCTGCGCTGGACCTTGACGTGGTGCAGCGGCTTGCGTGCCTCGATGATCCATTGAGCTATACTGGGTGATGTCTTCGTGGCATCTTCAGCGTTACTCATACCAGGTTGGTCAATGGTGAGAAGCCAGACAAACACAGTCTCCTTGTCCCTCGCGGACATTGTATACCAGAAGAGGCGTATGAATCCACAAGGATCACCGGCTCGACTGGTTGGATGATGTCAGGAGTCCCTGCTTGGTCTCTACCTCGCGAATGGCTTGTGAACTGTACCTACAGTATCCGGCCCCGATAGGTGCGATCCTTAATCTCGCTCCGCTGCCTTGCGGGTTAGGCTTTCGGGCCAAAGGCTTGAGGTGGGAGTCCTCAAGATCAACTCCTCTTCTTCGGCCTGGGCAACCGGGTAGTATCACGCCCACACCCAAACAATGACAATAATAGCACTAGAAATTCCTACCTATATCTCCTCTATTGCTTCTATTGCTCCTATTGCTTCTTCTCCACATGTTACCATCCCCGATTCGCTCTCTCTACCTGATGTACGACCCATGCCGTCTAGACAGTCGTCGATTGCTGCAACTCTTCTACGCCCGCGGGTT
>JACCGJ010001623.1:0-19287 GCA_013407085.1 Atriophallophorus winterbourni
ATAAATAATGTAGAAAACACCACGAAGATGCTACTCTTACGTTTGCCTTGTCGTGAGTTTGCTTTGCAAAGTTATTTCAATCATCATCACACCGCCAGGGTCCTTAGAGCCGTGTGCATTTTATTTTTCTTTTACACTACACTGACTGGGTGATAGGATTTCCTTTATCAGACAGAAATCTTGGTTGTTACAGTTAATTTCACAAACACCGCTTGTACGCCAATGTTAACTATTGCTCACATTCCACGCGATTACACACTACAACCGGTTTCTGACTGTTTTTCGTCATCAAGTGGAGACAGTTAGTTTAGGTTCCGCGATCCTACGAAATACGATGTTCAAACACAAAATCACAAAATGATGGATGATCAATGTGAAGTGCTGCATACATACCCCGCATGTACACGCCACATCCGGTTTCTAAAATAATCTTATAATACAGTGTCTTCAAAGTTCAACATTATACACATTTTTAACAATAGTTATTCCATATACGGTTCCAAGTCCCCCATCCAAATTTTGTGTGTAAAGTTCTGCATTTTCGCGTTTGAATTCAAAATAAAATAGCATGCACTGAGACACGGCAGAGAACCGTATACGTGGGTACGTTGAGGATTTGTTTTATGCGTATTCCCCAAAATGTGCAGCCACGCCAACTTTTGAATTTGTACCGATTGACTGAAAGTCGACCGTCAATCCTTTTGCACCACCACGGCACCTGTCAAGGTTACCTACTTCGGAAAACTTTATTAGCTGATAAAAACAACAAATGATTAAATTGAAGTACAGTTCAGAATAAGAAAGCGGAATGTTAACTTTTAGTTGTAAACAAATAAATTTCAGCGGGTTAAAATATCCAAGATTATGAATAAATTTACAATGACGGTTCTCTAATCCACCTTTCGCAACTTTATTCAAACACGTGAAAGTTTAAAGTTAATTCTGTTTTGACATGTTTGTAGTAAAAGTTTCCCCAAGTGTATAGAAAATATACTTTCTTTACTATTTTAGTCTTCCCAGCGATTGAATTCAATCAGTACCTTCCATCTCTCTCTGATGCAATTTAATATTCTGATATTCTGAACATCACTTCTACTATAATAAACACCTCAAACAATGTATGCGTTAAAACTCAGTCATGAATTATTCTACAGCGTGAATTTTATCAATTTACTCGCTGCCTTATGATTTCACCACGCATCATTATACTCCCAAATAAGGTGAAACAAACCAACATGCTGAATGCCCCAAGCAAGTTTGCCATGGTTACGCATGAACTTGATTCAACCTTGAAGCGGTTACAATAGGCATTGTGTTCTCTCGTGGTAATTTTGTTGGGTTACAATTGCAATTGGTCAGCTAAAACTGGAAGTCATGTAATTTCATGAAGTCACCCGAAATTTGTACAGGGACAAATTTGTTTGTTACCAAGGAAACGAGTTGTATTGTATGGAACAATGAACCAGGAAACGTATAAAATCCGGTTTGAATGAGCAAGGAATATGCGCTTAAAACAATACCGCCATGAACTTCCCGAGATTTACATTCACTTTTCACGCTGTTTTGTTGGGTATGTATTTTTTTATTTTCATTTTATGTCTTCCAGTTGGATTATTTGCGAAAGAATCATACAGCAACTTCCATTCCAAGTGTGATTCGACCAAGTAAGTTTGCAACCCGATGCTTAATGTATCGACGACAAGTTGGATATTGGTAGCAACATATCACATTCAACGATTTCTAGTTGCAAAACATATCCGTTTCACATAAATTACAACTAAATGATAACGTTCTGGAAACTTGCTCAAAAGTTTTAGTCAAATTGATTACGTTAGATGTGGAAAACTTCAGTGTGCTGTGCTTAATCCGAGTTGTACGAGTTGTTATTGGAAGCAACTTGAATTTGCAAGTGTTAAAAGTTTATCGAGGGCAAAAACATCGAAATGAAATGAATTTAAACTCATTGACTGTGAAATGAGAATACACTTAGTACACGGTATTATTCGATATATTTTCTAATCATCGTAAAATTATTAGGCAGGTATGGAGTAAAATGTTTGTAGCAGGCACTTAATAGATCCGAAAAATTTAAACGAAAATTTCATTATTTTCAGCTAGTTGTCCAGTATAATATCTTGCATTGTAAAGCTTGGAATAGGTATTTCAAATTATATTTTACATATAAAATTAAACCTGAAAAGAACAGCGTAATGCAGGATCGAAATATTTTTCACAATTTTATCCTATATTATAACATATAATGAAAAGCGGCGCTCCAAACATCATTACCTTTCGGAAGTAATAATATAATGATCTACTAACTATATTTAAGTAGTCAAAATGATTGAAAACAATGTTCTCAATTACATTTCAGCTGCTATCACGGATATTGTCAAAACGAAACCTGCATTTGTGATGTATGTTGGACGGGATCGAGCTGCAATCTTTCAAGTAAGTAAGAATTTTCGCGGATTTTTCAATGGAAAATGGGGCAACTTAATTTAAATCTGCTGTATAATCTAAAACAGATCTAACAGCAGTTTTGCAAAGACTACCTGGATTTCAATTTTGATTCAAACACCAATGCCAATTATCTGTATGAACATGATTTTATAGTAGAAATTGTTCAGGTCATTCGTTTCAAAGAGTTGCAACATTTGGAATTATGTCTAATTTTTGTAATCAATAAGTCCAGCTGAAACGAATGTGTGCCCAAGCTAAAATATACCGATACGATGAACCAAACTAAATAGAAATGTTTATCGCTAATTTGTAATGACACTTAAGATATAACTGTTGTACTGTGAGGTGAGGTTACGTAGATCGGCACACATGGCTAGTAGGATTTGGATGGGTGAAACAAAATCCATGAAATCCATGTTATTCAAGTTTCTATCTTGTTTAAATTGACATCATAAACTTGACCACCTTGAAAATTATATGAATGAGTGAAGGAAGATTAACCGGTTTTCAAAATAAAAAAATCAAGGCACTTTAAAATTATCGCTTCGTGTGTATCAAATATGTTGCCCCCATTAGTTTAATATTTAGACAGAGACATGACGATGTTGTTCAAATTGTGTTCGCCGAGCGCGTGTAGTTTTTGTTGGACGTTTCGTCATCAAGCTTGATTACATCATCAGCAAAACTTCTTTCGAAGTGACTTATAATTGGTATTCATTGGTTCTTCAAGGTCTCTCTGCCCGTTCACTATTAATTACGGTGGTTGGTCGAATTCATATTTTGCATTCTTCGCCATTGGGTTTTCGTTGGTCCTTAAGTTTCCGTCAAATTGGTTGTTCTGGTTAATTGATGTTGTTGTTGATTGTTATGCTTCGATAAATTCGCGCGCCTGTCGGTTGTATTCTTTGACTAAAATCTCCGCGATGCCCCAATCGGATAGGGGTTTGAATCAATCTACATGTATTGAAATCAATGACCTTGGGTTGTGTCTTCCTCCAGCTAACCGGTGTTCATGTAGTCTTCTCCTCAGTATGCAACCGGTTTGTCCGATGCAGTTCTTCTCGCAATCTCTGCATGTGATCTTGTAGAATATATTTGATTGTTCTTCTTTCGCCACTCCGTCTAACGTATTGTTGAAGCGATTGCGTAATGTTGACATGGGTTTGTGCGCGACTTTTTTCCAAATGGCTGAAGGACCCCTTCAGCAATTTCTGATATATACTGCACATACGGAAGAGCGCGTTTCACTCTGTTTTCATAATCGTTTCTTTGTTGGATCCGATTGAACTTGTTGCGTAGTATGAAGGTTCTTGGTTATCCGTTCTTCTGGAACAATCTGAACAGGTATTCTTCTTCTTGCCTTCTTAGTTCCCGTGTGCTGTAATATTTTTCTGCTCATTTGAATAGAGTTCTAATGCAGCAGCTTCACGGCTCGTCCGTTACTTGCTGTAAAAGTTCAAGATTTGATCCATGGGTCTATTCTTCCTGGTATCTAAATTTCGTTTGCTTGTTCGGCTCGCTTCAACGTTCATGAGTGCAAGACAGCCGCTAAATCCGGTTTCTCTGGTCAATTGAATCCCCGTGAGTATACAGTTGAGTAGTCGATGCGATTCGTCCAATTCAGTTCCCTTCGTGACCACAAATGAGCCGTCCATATAGCGGATCCATAACTTTGGTAGAGCGATCCGTTCCAAACGTTGCATGACTGCTTCGCCAATTAGGCAGGAACTCGGTTCCAGTTCGTAGATTTTACCATGGAACTTGTAGTGTGTTTGGAGACATAGATCAATCGATTCCATCAAGATATGTCGTGCTATTCGAGTTCCGTTTTGATCAGTTCTTTTATGTGGAACATCGCTGATATAATTTGTTTTGCGATCCATGATTGATCCATGTGACATGACGAAGTTTACATTTAATTTTAATCAAACAAAAGAGGTTGCTATTTTTCAAAAAATTGCGATCTTCTCCTAAATTCCAATGTAGCAACGATAGATAAATCAATGAAATCAATCGTTGATAACCACATAATATGAACGCTACTCCTGAATCTTTCATTTCGAAGATTCATTATCCTAATGCTCAAAGATCGTTGTTGTAGTCATTCGACTGCTAAATACCTCAAGGTCGAAAGCAGTTGTAGCTATAAACGAGGCCTAAAGGTGACTAATAACCTTTTTAAAATTGTCGATTAGAAATAATTGGTCCTTGATCTATCTCTTGTGTTTACTGTTGCTATAGCAGATTGTTATCTTAGTAGAACTCCCAAATCACTGTACACCGACTGTACACTGTACACCCAAAATACTGTATCGTATGGTTAACGATCAAGCTAAAGTTAAACCTGGAGTAGCGTCCGTAAACACATCAGCTGGCCCAACAACAACTGCAGCAAAAACTGCTGATGCTTTAGCCACGTTTTATTCATCGGTATTCAACCCCATAGAACATGCAATAAACAGCCCAAATCCAACACTTTCAAACACGGTTGCCATAAATGAAATAAGTGTCAATGAGAAACGCGCCCTCCAAGGTTTATTTAATCTTAAAACCGGAAAGTCTCCTGGGGCCGACGGAATAACCCCGAAATTATTGAAGCAATTTGCGAGTTTGCTATACAAACCACTCACTTACTTGTTCGAGCAAACACTGGCAAGCGGAGTGATTCCTACAGATTGGAAACGCAGAATAATTTCTCCAATTTACAAAGGTGGAAATCGCTCCGATGTTTCCAATTACCGACCCGTTACTCTGTTACCAGTGATTTTAAAATTACTTGAGCGGCTCATTGTTGACGATCTAATGAAACATTTCGAGAATAATCAGTTGCTTTAGAGGAACCAGCATGGATTCAGACGAAATTATTCCTATTTGTCTAATTTACTGGTAACGCTAGATGATTGGACAAAATCGGTCGATAAAGGACAAGCAATACACGCGTGCTACTAAGATATATCAACGCATTCGATCGTGTTGACCATTCCCTACTACTGCAGAAGCTTGAAAGGCTTGGTATCACTGGGAAGTTGCTGAATTGGCTAAATGACTACCTAACAGATCGCACTAACCAGGTACGTGTTGATGGTACATTATCGAAACCAATCGCAGCAACTAGCGGTGTTCCCCAAGCTTCAGTCCTTGGTCCGATCCTCTTTCTGGTTTATGTCAATGAAATACCGGAAATTGTTCGATGTAACATTTGCGGACGACATAAAGATTTAGCGCAGCATTCGTAGTCCAGAAGACTGTCTGCTATTACAAAAAGATCTTGATACGCTTCACAGCTGGTCGTTAAAGAACAAACTGCCGTTTAACTTCAACAAATGCAGGATCATGAATGTGGGGAACTGAGTAAAGTTCACATATCACATAGGTTTGCATGTCCTTGAAAATTGCAGTAAAGAAAAAGATTTGGGTGTCTGGATATGCTCCAGTTTAAAAACATCACTTCAAACTTACAGTGCCTTTAAAAAAGCAACACGTGTTATAAATCTACTCAAACGGGTATTTGGGAAATTTTCGCCCAAGATATTCCCAAGGATCATGAATACATATCTGAGACCAGTCATGGAATACGGTGTGCAGTCATGGTCTCCGTGGCTCAAGAGGGATGTGCAGCGAATCTATCACCGCTCAATAAAACTAGTTCTCAGCATTCGAAACAAACCATATAAAGAAAGGATAGCTCAACTGAATCTGTTCGACTTTCCCTATCGACGAATCAGAGGAGACCTTATCTTACTTTACAAAACATACCATACCCCGAACCATCCATTACAGGATTTATTCACGCGAAGGGATACGAGAATTTATCGGACCAATGAATATGTGCTGGTCGTACCCCATTCCCGCCTGAACTGTAGAAGGTATTTTTACTCTGACTGTGTCTGTTTTACTTGGAACAGTTTACCTTCAACCGTTGCTCACGCCACTAGCTTGCATGACTTTAAAACGAAACTAGACGAATTTTTATTGCATTATTCGTTTCCAGAACACTCATATACTGTTTAATCTATGTTCTTATATTGTTTATACACCTAAATTTCAATTTTTACCATCCTATGGTTGTTGTTAAGCTTTTTGCTTATTAGACCATTAAAAACCTTGAATTACCTCGAATTACCGCCGTAGAAAAAGCTTAAAGCCGAATGTTCTAGAAATGATGAGTAATTTTAACAAAATTCCGCTTATCGATTACACAAGAGTGAGCACAGTTTTGATAGCACGTGGCTCAATCATTTCTAGAACGTTAACGTCATTTAAATAATCAAGACAATTAGTGAATCAGGCTGTTTTACTGGTGAAGAGTGGTGTCCGAGTTCCGACCAATCAACCATTCGGGATGTTTTATTGTTTAGGGGCAGTGCCACGTAACATTATTAAAGCATTAACCAACACTGACATCCACCGAATATGTTTAAGCAACAAAGCGTGAAAAGATTCCCATTTAATGCTTAATCTTGATCACAGTCCTTGTTCATTTTTGTTATATGTTTACTTCAGAGTTTGATCTGATATAACGAAAAGGATATACGTTCTTTTAGTTTTCTTTTGCTAACAAATATGTGGATTTTAATCAAATATCGTATTCAATTTCCGCTTGCTATTACAATAAATCATCCCATCTTGTTACCGAATATATTGCTGGTGATATTTTCTTCAATTTACTTAAAATAGTTCACTTGATATTTTAAATTTGAACAATAATATGATTATTTACTTTTTTTCTGGAATAATGTCAAATGAATTTGTTTAATGAAAGTGCCTAAAATGATTTATTATTCTCGATGTGTTGGTAATATGTGACCAGAATCTAGCCAAATGATTTGTTTTCTCCATTTCATACTTTCCAGATAACAGTATACCTGTTTTCCAACAAGAAGTTTACAAAATCAATGTGTTTGATACCACTGAGGGACCTGTTGGTTCAATCGTGGCAACAGACACTGACGATCCCTCTAGCGAATGTGGCGAAATCATATACCAAGTTGAAGGTCATGAGGACCCGGGTTCATGCCCCATTAGAGTGAACAACAAAACGGGAGAGATTTATTTGAATGATAATTATCAAAACGCAAACGGAGTGAATGCTGTGAAAATAAATGTGTCTGCATCTAATCGCGGAGCGTTTAATCTCAATCGTTCATGGACTGTTGTTGAAATAATGAAAACGTATAAAGACGCACTTCCAGGGTATTCCGCGCAGTTGCATACCCGATCGAAGCGAGCTGTAAGTCCAAATATGGATGCTTATTGGTATAAAAAGTAAAAATCCATATATATATTAATAAGCGTAGGTAAAGTCTCCACGAATTTGTAGTTGAAAAAGCATTCGGTTTTGCAACAACATTGCTATCACATTGTGGGCTTGAGCCTTCTTAAGCTTGATACGAGCAAATTGCCGCACAGTCATAGCCTGCACGTGGGCTAAGATACTTTCATCACCCGGTTCAATGGTGCTATTATTTCACATGAAATCGTATCAATCTCTTAAATATGTTTCTACATTTTGGTGCATACTTTTCTTGTGACAGCTACGCTTCCAAGGTATTATATTGCGTAATATGTTTGTTTGCATTGTATAATTTGTGTATAATAACACAACAACATGTGAACCGATAGGGATAACATAATAAAGGCATTGCAAACATATCGTGAGACGATAAAGTCAGGTCAATGGAGGCCAAGCGACATGGACTGTCCCCTAGCGTCTATTATGGCGTCGACCCTACCGAGTTTTCGACTGCGCACCGATTCACCGCTAATGTCGACCTTCTCCGTTGATCACGTTTACCCCAAAATCATACAACACAAGTGTACACCAACTGTTCGAAGCGTTCATTACGCAAACGACAAAGCATAAAACACATGACTGTATTTTATAGGCGAACCTCGTCATCACAAATAATGTGCTCAGCACGCATGTACCGGTTGTTACTTCAGTCTGATTTGACACACAACTTTGTGTTAACCTGTTCCCTTTAAGCCCAAGCTACATTGGATTGGTTTGACCAACCTGTACGTGGATGACATTTGATTCGCTCCAATCAAGAACGGTACGAAAACAAATAGAAATTTAGAACAATTATTGATTTTTAGTCAATCTCGTGACCTGTTTATATGCAGGCTACTATAAGTGCTGCGATTGCTGATGAACAAAGCGAGGTCATGATCAAATAGCACATTGGCTCACTGAACATGATCTTACTGTCTTCACCTGATGACGACAAACAGCCATAAACCGGTACTGGCGTGTAAGGGACGGGGATGTGAGCACCACAATACATTGGCACATTGGTCTGTTTTCAAGAAAGTCCTATGATGTTTCTGTTAGTTGCAACCGGGGTCAAGCTCAATCGACCCATTCCTTCACATGCTCTCATGGTGTGCACACTAGAGTTCATCTACAGCAAGATATAGCTGCACTAGATTTTAGATCTGTCCACTGCATTCGGGTCATTTTTATCATGGAGGCGTTTGATAAACGGTTTTACCTTATGTCTAACCAATTCTCCATTATCAAGTTCAATGTTGTGCTCGGCGTCTGAAACATATTCAACTAAAAAGGATTGCGATTAACCCTCATATTTGGGATAGTATTCGATTCACTTCCTATGCTCTTTTTTCTAGTGTCGCTTGTCCTATAAACTGCTAAGCAGTCCTTACAATTAATGTTATAAATGCGGTTCATTTCGAAATCTAAAGGTCAGGCGAAGCTTCTGCGTCAGCAGGGAATAATTGTCATAACCAACCCAATCGGAACTATTTCTGCATAATGACTTTGTGATACTGTGCTTAAAATCTAGGCGGGATTTCAGGCACCCGCGGCACCGGCTGAACTGGAGTTCCAATTAACAAAGCCTTATGTGACTAGCGAAACCATGAGGATCGGAGACTGGTGGACAGTTCGGATGACTTTAGGCCTTCCCATCGCCAACGCCCTTCAACCGAGTCTCGAGCTGTTCGGTGGCATGGAGGTTGATCAGCCCAAGGGTTTCGTCCGCAATGTCCGTGTCGTGAAACAAGGATCCGGGATCACGCCGGAAATCCAACTTTCGATGACAACCATAAAACAAGATGCAAAAAACGGAGTGAGCATTAAAGTTTGAGTTGATTATTGCATAATAAAGCTAATTCATAAAAAATAGAAAGGCGTATGAAACTGTCATATCCAAGTTAAATTATCAATGTTGCATTGATCTGTCTAGCTTTAAAATGCAGAAATTGTTTTATTATTGCTAATATTTTCATTTAGGATATTAATTCAGTAATTTCTTGCTACTTGCACTTAATATGTCACTATGACAACACCGGCGGTCATTTTAACATTGAAAAATGTGTCAAAATGAGTTCTATTTCAAAATCCGTTAAAATCACTTCGCTGAGTCAAATCTACTTTCGGTTTGGAAAGATTAAACTTGTTCTGGAAACGATATGATAAACGTCAATAAAGGAAATACACACACACCAGATTTACTAATAAAGGCTTCTAGTAAAAGTTATAGAGGAAAGAATGAGAGGAAGATAGCTTTATTCGTGTAAAAATATTGTCAGTAAATGAAATAGATTTAAACACACAATTTTTACAATACAATTAACCAATAAGTGGGAAGCGTTATAGTTTGATGTAAATATTTAAAGTGCCGGTCACATTATAATCTGTAAAAGCTTCGCAATCGATTGCAATATGTTTGGGACCGATCGTGTATTCATAATGCAAAGAAATTTGAGTGCAATCAGTTAGTGCGGGTTTTGGGTAACGCTAACCTGTCGATACAGATGCTGTACTACGATACACTTCCGCTCATCCAAGACAGGTCTTCAGGTCCATAGCTTGTTCCATTTCCCATAAGATAGAACACTTGTGCAGCGACGAAAGAGAGCGAAAACAGGCGCACCATGAAGCGAGCCAAAGGCTTATAGACCATGATAATCCAAAACGTTTTGTAAAATGCCAATTAATGAAGCTATAAATACCCGTCAAAATTTGGCGAGATACAGTTTGTATACCGTATGTAAAAGCTACATCTGAAGCGATACGTAGAATCTTGAACCAGGCGATCATACGCGTAACTTATAAGAAAGGGAAAACTATCCGTTCGGTTCTGACGCACCTCAAGAATAAGACACATTTATCTAGCGTTACGAACAGTATCTATAGAATCAACTGTAAAGACTATTCGGGTGTTTACATAGGGCAGACTTCCAGGGAAATTCATACTAGAATCGAAGAACACAGAAAGCGTGTCCGGTGACAGCCCCGGGATGCGAGCGAATATCAATCCTTTATTCGTGATTCCGCCTTGGCGGAGCACGTTTTAGATACAGGCACAGCGTCGATCTAGACAATGTGGAAATATTGAGACGCGGAATTTAACAGTATAGAGAACGACTTTATGTGGAGGCGGTCAAAATTGCCAAGGCAGGTCGATTGGCGATAAAATAAGGTAAATAAGGCAGATATTTCCACAATCTGGCGCTCGGCACTGATGTGAAGGTAAATAGTTCTTATTCACCTTATACCTACTAGTTAATTTTTTCTCCAACCGGAGCAACAGAAACCCCATCGTTCAAAATATGAAATGTGCGCAACATTTGAAGCATGCGCAGTTTAAACTATCCTTCGTTTGCATACCAAGATGTTGAAACGAAAAATCTGATTTTTTGAAACATTTTAAAAATAAAAGGGTTCTCTGATGGCTGAAAGAAATATGTGAAAAAAAACTGATTTTGAGCGCTGTCGATTTGAAGGCCGCGCTTCAATAAAGCAGTTCCGATAATTTCAATAAACAATTTTTGAGAGTAATGAAAGGAAGATGTACTCCAATGTATCAATCTAAAAGAGCCGACGTGTATATTGGACTCTCGTGCATTCCACCCATAATTCAGACTATCAACCAGCAAATACTTAAAGCACACAATTCATTGGGTAGCCACAGTTCTTTCCCATATACTGATAAACTTTTACACGTTCGGTCAATGAAACATTTAAACAAGGTTGTTTGCACAGCGGATACACTCATTCAAAGTGAGCGTAGCCTGGGTAAATAATACTTTAAATGCCGCCAAGCTTTTTGTACTTTTCTACTTGGATATCACAAAAGTTATTACACAAAACAGCATTTTGGACAACTATGAAACAATACTTACCTACTCATTTATTAACTTACTTAATAACTTACTCAGTTACTTAAATATTCAACCACGGTCAGGCATAAGTCATCAAGGTTAGAAACTGTGCGTGGAGAAGCCACGTGAATCCTGGGAATCCTACCGTTTGTTGAGGAAAAAATTTACTAAACTTGTCCATCAGGATAAAGAAGAACATTAAATCAATCTGACAGATGAAATTGAACGAAACCCGAAGCTAATCTTCCAGATCGTTGACAGTAAGGCCAGCGTAAATTCAGGCATTTCCGCTTTACATACTACACCCAGCGATCTCGAAGACGCCAAAGAACTCGCTCAATTTTACTCTAGAGTGTTCGACCCTAACAAGCGCTTATGTTCTGTTATGCCCAATTTAGATCACAAATTAACATACACGAAATGGCTGTGAACATCAAGAGTGTGCTGGTTAGGCTACTCGGGTTAAATACAAAAATCACCAGGTACTGATGAAATAACACCATTCTTCCTAAATCAATGCATCCATACCCTATTCCCACAACTCTTTGATCTTTTGAACCTGTCACTGAGTTGTAGCATGGTTCCTACTGACGGGTAAAGTGGATTAATCAATTCGATCTACAAAGGCGGGAACCGATCCGATGTGTCTAACTACAGACCGGTCACATTGTTTATAGTGGTCTCTAAACTTCTCAGACGATTTGTAGCTAATGAAATTATCAAACATTTGGAACGAAATAGGATTCTTTCCATCGCACAGCACGGATTTAGGACAAGACACTTCTGCCCAACCAATCTTCTCATAACTCTTAATAACTGAACTCCAGCCGTGGATAATTGATACCATATCTATATTTGTTACTTGGATATGTCGAAAGCTTTTGATCGTGTTAACCACATCATACTGCGACAAAAATTGGATCAGGATTACTAAACTGGTAGAGTTATCAGGGTGAGAGTTGATGGGTCAATATCCAGCTCGGTGAAATTCACAAGTAGCGTACCTGAAGGCTCAGGCTTAGGGCCAAAACTCTTCCTTGTGTACGCGAACGACAAACCTGAAATCGTACTCATCAAAATCATTTTATTTGCGGAGGACATCAAAGTCTGCACTAGCGTACGCACTATAGAAGATTGCCAAATTCTAAAACAATATCTCGAAGCACTTCATACGTGGTTCTTGCGAAACTGCCCACCATTCAACACTCAAAAATGTAAAATGTTAATCGTCGGTAAATCCTTCGAATTTACATACTTTCTGGGATCTCAGCAACTTTCATTCGTTACGGGAGAGATAGACCTTGGTGTGTGGATTCGCAGTTACTCGAAGTCTTCACGGCAGTGCTCTGTGGTATACAAAAATTCCTGGCAAAACTTCGCACCGCTCAGATGGATCTTCGGTATTTTTACAAAGCAGGTACTCCCGCGGATAATTAACACCTATATCCGGCCAACAATGGAGTACGTTATCAGTAAAATACTCTCACCGATTCATTACAAATTTTCTTTTTCCATGATTATGATTCCCCGATCGGTCACGAACATTTTCCATTACAATGGAGTATGCTGTTCAAGCACGGTCCCCATGGTTTTTTATTCGGAACCCCGCATATCATTTGCGCATCAAGCCTGAACATACTTAAGGTTGAACTTGACAATCATTTGTTGACCAAATCCAACATCGCACCTGAATACACATGCTGACTTTTCATATTGATAAAACATTTGTGTTGTTTTTATCCATTCCCCATATTATTAATCTATGGTTACTGTAAAGTATTTGTTTTTTGGACCGTTGAATCTTTGAATCACCCTGAACACGTTTTCTCCAGACCTATCAATATTTCCCACGTCCGTTATTGTTTATTAACTTCAAATGTGTTTCGAGACTTTCAATAGTTCATAATACCATTCATATACCATCCAGGCTGATACTGCTGGTATTACCTGGTATTAACTGGTATTAACTCAAAAATACAGTCTAAAATGTGGAACATTGCAAAAGGACATGCATTTTTATAAAAGGTTCATGAACGTAAAACGATCTGCTCCGTGTTGGGTGCAAAACAGTGTTACAATGGATGCGGATGATGTAGTAGAGACAATCGTTGATTTCTATCAATTGGTACGTTGTTCTTAGCGCAACAGTCGGGAAAGCAGAACAAAACCGGAATGGAACATTGAGAAGAAGTCCAAGGTGCAATTATGTCTGGCCGTGCACATGGTTTGTATTTATGGGACAACAACAAATCGAAAATATGAAGGTACAGATTAGTCGTTGGGTTAGATAAAGCGTACGTGAGTGCACGTGAGTGCATATCGAGACCGATGAAAGTAGTTTTGATGGATAAGTCAGACGATTTGACTGTAGCAAAAGAATGGCAGTTCGTTTTCAGGCCTTAACATGAACCACCCCTAGGAATGCGCTTTTAGATAGTTGTAAGTCGTAGACCCAATTACATATAAGGAAAGTTCTACCTGGAGTTGCATGTATATGCGGTTTTTTTCTTCAAGATCCAAGGTTTGACCCGTCTACATGTGTGTGGCGATATGCGATTGATCACGTTGGTCATGCGAACCTTATTCAACAGTGGCTCCTCTCTTTAATATTTCTACGGCATTTCAAAACATGTGGATCTTGACCATACACGATGACGACAAACATCATGGAACTTGTCGTCAGATGTTCGTATGTGATGAAAATTCATGCAAATACGGATTATTTATCGGGTTCGAAATTCTAAATTTCTGAATTTAACAAGCGTTATTCACAAAATTCATTAAGGCACAAATTTCGATGGATTTTAAATGAATAACTGCCATTGATGATCATTTTCTATGTAAATTCAATAGCACGACCTATGTGGTTGCATAATGGCTGACATAAAACCCAATTTATCTCAATTTACATGCATTTATGTATATGCCCTCAGGTTACGCATGCATCTGTCACGCTTGGCACATTGAACGTGGTACTAACGAATGCCGACGTCCTGGAAGATTATCAGATCACGCTGGAATATGAGACGGGATTGGAAAAAACCACCACCGCTACGCTGAACAGCAAATTAACCGGAGGAGCTGGAGTACTACTTGATGACATCTTGTGGGTTGGAACCTTGGGAATGACGG
Organism: Atriophallophorus winterbourni; assembly: GCA_013407085.1. Taxonomy (NCBI): domain Eukaryota; kingdom Metazoa; phylum Platyhelminthes; class Trematoda; order Plagiorchiida; family Microphallidae; genus Atriophallophorus; species Atriophallophorus winterbourni. The sequence continues at coordinate 14,725 of JACCGJ010001623.1, forward strand.
TAAAAGAAGCCCCGGTTTTAGAAAGCAGTCTATCCGATTGTCCGTCAGTTGTTGTTCCGGGTTCAGTGTATAAAGTCGTGTTGAGCGCGTTTATGCCATACGCTATTGGAGATTATGATGTGAGTCGCATCGTGAATTCATTTCAATCTTGACAAATGCAACTAAAACATTTACATCACGTTTATGTTTGAAATTTAGGCCAGATTGATGATAAATTAAGCACCGAGATCATGTATTTAAGTAGTCTGGGATGACGGATTGAACATCGCAAAGTCATATTTTAGAAAATTTAATCTGTGTATCAGAAGATTGCTTGTGAGACTACAAATGTGAATAGTGTATCAAATACATTGAAAACAAGATGTGCGTCAATGCAACTTTAGCGAATACGATAAATATGTAAAGGATTTTAACTTCGTCGAGTTTTAGCTCACAACATTCGTAATAGGTAGCGCATGTTACAAGTGAAAAATCGTGTTTAATGTAGTCAAAAAACACATTTCCCACACATTCGTGTTAGCTTTTGTCATTTCAACCATGTTTGTACACCTTCAGTTTAACAGATAGCTAATTAGCATACATTTTGATAGCTGAAACTCGGTTTGAAGATCTAGCTAAAAGTTGAGAAAATTATTAACTGTTGTTTAGGATAAAATTTACCAATATGCAATGTGTTCCCTCAAGCCTTTCGAACGGATAATCTAACAATAAGCTTAATGAAAATTCGGGCTTACAAATAAGTACCTAATAATGTAATTATTCGTGCCACGCACTTCTCAAGATTGGTTTCTCGAATTTCTTTAGTTAATGGTAGAAAAGTCATGTTCAGTTTACACCAATCTTAAAATAGTAAATATATTTTTTGGCCAAGTTTAAGTTTCAGGTCTCCGTTCAATAGAAAACTTAAAGTCATATTGGAAAGAAAGATGTATAAAATCGAGTTGAGCATTTTAACATAGCATATGGTTTCCAACTGCGGAGTTCCTGCTAGGTTATTGATGAAATTGTGTCTTGAATTATTGCCTGTCGCCTGGTCCTGTCATTTTGTCCGCTAGCCATGATTCCTCAGATGAGAACACCAGTCTGAACACGAACGTTTATTCCAGAATACGCAAGATTAAGCAAGAATACGTATTAGAGATCAAAATTTACCGTGGTGGAACCTGATTAGTTAAGAATTTCTCGTTGACCATTTTGATTGGCTGATAGATCATTGTGGCGTATCCTAAATAGCTGAAAGCACAATAGGGCTCTGGTTACATTTTAAATCCAGCTTTGCTCACTGATCGTCCGCTGTAACACCAACATAGAAGCTTTATCAGAACACTAATCTGGACAGGGAACGTGATTCCTTCCACCACTTCTATTTGATCATGCGGCTGAGCATCCTGCATTAACCGTAGGAGGTGTGAAGTCACGTAGGCGAGACTAAAAAACAGTGGTTGATTCACCATTTCAATCTGTTTCGGTAGACTTGAATACCGGTAGTGAGTGGAAGGCCGTTTAGTCATATTCCCTCTCCTGATTATCACTCCTGGTCTGACGAAGCTATGGTGTCATAAGTGAAACGTCACCAAAACATTACTCTAACCAAATGCATACAAATTCATTTTCATTATGATCAAACGTCCGATACCAAACATATTACAAATCATTTGACGTAAATTCTCTTGAACCACATGAAAGCAGGATACAGTTACGCAAATACCGAAATGCAAGAGCTTTAAATTAGACTATTTAAAACGGTTGGCCAGACAGCAATTCGCTACTGCAACTTTAATATTTATTTAAATTGCGTAGCGTTATATGTTAAACACTGATTTCAACAGTGAGTCTATTATTTCGAAATAACATAAACATCATTCACCACCAAGTCCTGAATTAGTTCCCCATCGATAATAGAGATGGCATAGAAGTGGTCAAATGAGTTTCCATATTCGGAACATCAATGTTAGGATTCGTGACGTTATCTCCACAAATCTTGAGTACTCCAGTCTGTCTTTTGGGTTTCAGTTTTTCATCACGAGTGCTACACCTACGGTATCCATTTCGAAGGCAGAAATTGCTTTTGGTGAGGGGATGAATAATCAACCGGGAACAGTGATCATAGACAGAGAAGACGTAGTCCACGGTGATTTATACGTGGGAAAATCGATACACATCAGCCTTGTGGGCAAACAAAATTCTTGTGAGTATACGGCATGTGATTTATTTGAAAATTACTTATATTATGATGCAATGAAAATAAATGCGGTCAAATCATCCATTTCAGACTGGGATAATGAAACCAAATCAAATGACCAGCGTGGACTTAAAATATACACGTATGTGCAGATCTCGCCTTACGCATCCGCGAAAGGATCTTTGTACTTTTATATCCGTCCCCATTCAGGAGATGTCATGCTTCAAGAATGTGGCATGTTCTTGGACACCACCATTTCAGCGCTTGAATCGGTCAGTTTTACAGATCCACATTAATGAAGTGTGTTTTTGTCTTTAATGTCCTTAGTTAGTATCGCAGTAATTTTTAAAACTAGATCCTGTCTTATCTCCAAGTAAAAACAAGGACTTATCCCACGCGAAGCAAATACAGACACGCCTACTGTGCGTGTTTTGAATCTGAAAAGCAACGTGCAGTAAAACTCTACGCAGAAGCTTTTCACACTCAAATTTCAACGCCACATAAATGCTCATTTACATGCATTTCTATCACACAACACCACGATTAGTTTTGTGATATGTACACATAGTGTGATAGTACGACCAGGATCCGCATTCATTGAAGTAGTGTAACAATGGTGAACACGGTAAGAACTTGTAATTCACTGTTGAATAAGATTGGCACGATCAGCCCGTCCAATAACATGTGCGCAACCACTCGCAGATGGGGTTAAAGCCAATGGGATAAACAGAAAATTTGCTTTGCATCCATGTCCATCAAACACGCACACCCCAAGACCGGTTTCGTGCTGTTTGCACATATCAGGTAGGGACAATAAGATCAGGATCTGCACGCCACGTAACAGGAAAACAAACTTCGGAAAATAGTATTATGAAAAACAATTTCAATCGAAAAAGCATCTAGATATTATATCTATACAGCGACATATATATTTGAAGATTTTTGCTACACAGTTAAACATTTACTTCCAAAGATTATTATGGTGTACCCTAGTTCGAAAAACTCTTCTATCGGCAGTTGTAATTAGATTCCACGCATTTTTTGGTACATTTCTGTGAATTATGACAAACCAACTTTCAGAAATTACTTGCTAACTTGGAGAGTTGACAGAATTGAATTTGATTTCTCATTTACAAATCAAATTTTGTACTTCACATTGACTAAAAATATGTTTTAAACTTTTAAATATTCATTCTCTGCGAATCACCTGTCTGGGCATCGTCGTTGTTGACTGTTTGAGAATCATGTTTTGAAATCTTTTGACAGGTCGATGCTATGTCGCTCAGCATACAGGCAGTTACGTTCTTTGGGACCTGGCAACTAGATCAAAAAACGGAATAAATATGTAAAAAATCTCATTTGCATGCATTTCCATCACACACACCCGACGACCGGTTTCGTGCTGTTTGCACTCACCAGGTAGGGACAGTAGGATCAGGATCCGCATGCGCTTGAAACATTTGAAGAATGGTACACAAGTTGCTCTTGTACGCCACTTTTGGAACCTGTTGGTACGACCAACATGTTCAATCACAGGTGGATGGGGCAAAAATTAAGGTTCTGAACAAAAATGGTCATTTACACGGATTTAATCTAAATAACAATCTACATGAATAATGTAAGTAATGTCTTTTTCAAAATGTCATTTGTGGTAGATGCTTCATAACCTCCTGATTCATTATTTTGTAAGCGAAATCAGATTTTTGGACGAAACATTTTCCAACTGTGACTCTGTATTGTGCTGAGTTCATATCGGTGGCTTTGTTGAATTACTTTACCATACTCATTTTGAGCTTCCAGGTAATTATATTCGCTACAAATTCGTTTAAGCGGATAAAACTATTTTCTTTCTATTCTCTTTTTCTTCTTTTTCTAACTTCTTCCATCGTGTTCAGTATCCAAATCCCGAATTAACTGCTTCAATCAGCGAGACACAAGCTGACACGGAAAAATATGTCAAGGTCACAGCGGATGTGTCCTTGAAGCAAGCAGCACAGTTCTACACCTTAGTTGCACGCATTGTTGAAAAAGAAAACGCGGAATTTGGCCAGCCAAGGGTTTCTAGTGCCGGAAATCAACTGACGAGATTTGCAAACGGAGTGAGTGTGGATTAACATCTTCATAGCTACTCATTAGTACTTTTTATTTTTTTGGAAATCTCACTAATTATGGATGTCTTCGACATTACAGATGAAGCTATTGACTGCATTCACAAGATCGGGCCGGAGTAATGTTTTGTCAGCGGTGGAAATTTATCTCGGTCACTTGGACATTCAGGGGGCGAACGAGGTGCTCTCCGTGGCGATTCCCTTGAAAATTCGTGGGGATGCCTCGAGTAAAGTTGGCGATACCGTAAAGCTGGAGCTGATCCTCAAATGGGC
>JACCGJ010001624.1:0-19133 GCA_013407085.1 Atriophallophorus winterbourni
GGTGAACTGCAACGTTACCCTATCGCAAAAAAAAAAACTTTCATCATTATCTTTTCTACTTCTTCTTTCTTCTCCTACTTGTTTGATAGACGACCGGGTTCAAGCCCTTTATCAGCATCTCTTCTCTCTCCTCTCGCTTCTCTCTCTCTCTCTCCTCTCTCTCTCTCTCCTATATATATATATATATATATATATATTATATTAATATATATATATATATATAATGTATATATATTATATATATTAGTCCAGGAGAACCTCCGTTAAGAAATTTTTTCCCCGAAATCCCCCCAGCGTTGTACAGCGTTGCCGTGATTACAGGCAGTACCATTCCACTAGTTGCTTGAATCGTTTTTCAGATCTTGCTACAATAACCTCTTCCAGAAGCGCATTCCACATGTTAACGATTTTTGTTGAGAGCGTGAATCCCTGTGGTAGGCGTAGTGTCCTCCGCTTTTGAAGATTTAGAGCATGGTCAAGGGTTCTTGAGTGCGTCACGAGAGGGAAAAACTCGCGCAGCTCATCACCATAAGCTCACAGTAATATGCGACGAGTTCAACACAGTCGTAGCGAGCGCACACGCCGAATACTGAGTGACATGAGGTTGAGGCGTTGAACTCTCTCCACATAAGGAATTGTTTTCAAGCCTTGTAGTCGTTTCGTCACCCGCCTATGCGCTTTTTCCAACTAATCACGTTCTCCCTCAGTTTGTGGATAGGTGGCTGGCAAACCATATTCCAAAACTTGTCTCACGTATGTGGAATAAGGAATGCGAAACATATGTGGAGTAATCGCCGAGAACGTTTGCCTTCAAGACCAAACATGCCTCCTAATCGTTATTCAGATGTATCTAAGCGACCTAGTCTGGCATTCATATCTCTCGCTTTTTGCACGTCGCAAAGAGCATATAGTTCGTCGTAGAAGGCGTTCTTCTCGTTGTCGGAATCGGTTAGTCGGCGCGTAAGTTGCTACAATAAACAAGCATAGCGGATTAAAAGATTTTGAGTTTGGTCGAATATTAGTAGGCAGTCTAACAGCGCACATCCGGCTATTGCAACGAATTCATCGATTAGACAGGATTCAGCACGTGAATTCAGCACTATTCCAACACCCACATGTCCTGGAATGGCAGCTTCAGAATTACAGGAGCAGCGCAAAAGTAGCGAGTTGAAAGGTTTGAGGCAGTAAGTTCAGTAATTATAGACGGATCATATAAGCGTGTTTCCGATAAATAGCAAACATCAATAGATAGACTATCCAAGGTAAGAGCCAATGCAGCTTGCTGGCCTATTTGTCTGAGAGTTTTGATATTCATGGTCCCGATATGACCAGAGGTCCGTAGTTTCAGAAAGTGATCTGTAAATAAGCGAACATAGAATCTTCCAACGTTTAGCGCGGTCTTTCTTAAGGTTGTGATTGACAGACGTAGAGTTGTTAGGAGTAGATAGGGGAGGGGGAGGGTCACAACCAGTTTAAGGAGTAGGGCCAGGAGTAGCTTGTTTTTAATTACCCGCCCTGCTATATACAGAAGGTAAGGCGACCCTGTTTATCGTGCGCGATGGCCGGTGCACTATAGAGTTGGGTTTCGTAGTTGTAGTCGTGGTTGTATGCGGGCTGGGATACTGCCAGGTCGCCCATGCCTAGACAGGAGAACAATTAGGGTTCTCGATCAGTCTTTGGCTAAAAAGCCTGACCCACAAGGCAGCGGGCTAGTTTGAGACCGTGTTCGTCTGACCTCTATCCATTCACCTACCTGGTATGAGTGACTGTGAAGGTGCTCAGAGAGCACCACCCAGCATAGCTCAATGGGTCATAGAGGTACACAAACTATCGCACCACGTTAAGGGATAGAGACTGAGGGATATCGGCGATGTCCGAAGGAGGGTGCTGATTAAAATGCTAAATATTCTCTTGCTTTTGTTGCTTCGCCTGGAGGACGAGTCGGTTTCAATGAAGAATCTTGGGAAATTGGGTATATAGCGGTGTCCCCAGCACCACTGTGTTTGTTCGAGTCAGGTTCTCTAGCCTTTGCACAACCAACCAACCTGCAATGCAGCAGGCAGTTGTCAGAAACGGGTGGTATGCACCAACTAACCGTCTACGTTACTTTGCTTCAAATTTTTCCTCATGGTTTTCTTCTGAAGCCTTTCCCGCAAGGCAGGGATAAAGCCTTCGTTTGTTGCCTATGACTGACACTCTTTCCATCTCAGGGGCGCGTTCTTTCCACCAAATTTCACGGCCACGCCTCAGACTATTTTTGATTAGGAGTCTAAGACACTTACGATCGTTTCCCTACTCTAAACCACTCGGTAAGGCACGATGCTGTTCGAGTCGTATGAGGGACTCAGCAGAGATCCTGCGTTGTGATGGTTGACAAGAGACTTTGCAGCAGTTTGAAGCAAATTATTAGAGTGCTTGCTCAAAGCAGTGCCAATGATGACCCAGCTCGATCGGCCGATTTTTTGTAATGGAAGCCGACAGAGTATCCCAAAATCTGGCTTTTACTTCAGGCAGCGATAAAGCGTTGGGTCTCTTTAGTTTTGGTTTAGCTCCGAATTTAAGCGTGTTCAGGATCCACATTGTTACTCCAATAAGATCTGCAGTTTTTGACTCGACCTTGCCACCTGTAGCTTATCGTGATATGGTATAGCTGTAACGGGGAGCGCCAGGTAGCTAGATGGCGCTTAGGATGTCAAAAATTCGTGGAGGCGAGGAGACAACAATCTCTCCGTTGTCTGTTCGATCATCTGACATCCCATATTTCCATCCAAGAATGCGCTATACATCCAACCCGGACATTAAATCACCCGCAAGCACTACTACATTGCTTCTGCGTGCTTTCATTAAGAGAGAACAAAGTTCTTTTTAGAAGTCGTCCATCACGTCCTCTGCCCCATAGTTCGTGGGGGCGTAAACCGAGATCACAAATAGGTTACGTCTCTGGTCACCGTTCTTGTTCACTCTGCTCTAAACCTGAAATCTTGCTGCGCACGGTAGGCTATTAACGGCTTTCCAATCGAGAAGGGACGTTTTCGCTTTTTGGCTAAGAATAACTCCAACACCAGCTCGGCCGCAGAGGAAGCAACGGGATCACTGGTCACAATTAATTAAAAAATACTCCCAAGAGAGGCATATTAGAACTCAGTTGAAATATCGAATCAATGTTACGAAGACGGGTTTCCGATAGGCAACATATCGAGATACCTAGTGTCTCTAGAGAGCATGCTAGGGGTAGACGGTCGGAGGACAGTTGGCTGCGACGGTATGTGCTGAGCATTGATGGACCGAAGTGCATCAGGGAGAGATGGTGAGGGGATGACGTGTACTTGCGAAGTAGATTCTGAAGATTAGTTTTCGAAGGTAGTGTTTGTATTGAGATTATATCTACACCAAACTAGGGGAGATTTCGTTTAGGGAGTCTCACCCGAGCCTTTAGCGCGTTGGCTTTACCAACAAAGCAGTAAAGCGAGAGAGGTTCGCACCTATCGGTGGACGGTGACCGGCGAATCGGTTCGTACGCCATTTTCCAAGACATTTTCAGTTCGGAGCCCGATAACCCCGTTGTTTGTTTGGTGACTGCTGTTTTCGCTTGTGATGATACGCGCTTTCTAGATTAGGTTTACTGTATACTTCATAGCGGGATATCTTTTCAATGATGGCGTCTATACGAGGCAGGGGGTACGCATCAAGTTCAGTGAAACGATTGATGGTTTGACTGTAATCAATCACCATACGCTTCTTTTGACGTTCATTTGTGGTTACGAGCACTTGGGCACGCCAAGGAGACTTGGATGGTTCAATTATACCGTCAGTAACTAATCTGTTTACTTCAGATTTGATAAACGATTCGTCAGCTTGGCTAAACCGCCGTGATTTAACTCGTATTGGTTGGCATGCAGGCGATAAATGCGCGAATAACGTAGGCGCAGGCAGACTAGATGTCGCGAGACCACATATAGAGAAGGTAGGGTGATCGCTCTGAAACGAGAGTTGATCGCTTTCGTGATGTTTCAAAAAGTCATGTCCGAGAAGGATATCAGTGAAAAAGTGTGGGAGTACGGAAATCTTAACATCGTTATATACTGTTCCGTTATGCGACAAAGAAACAACACAATGTCCCTTGGTATGACTTCGTAATTGTGTAGAAGCTAAAATGATTTCGCTGTGTGATTGATATGTAGAAAATTTATGCCTCTGAACAATCGATTCGCATACAAAACTTTCTGAAATTTCAGTATCGATCAATGCATCTAACTTCAGACCGTTCACAATGACTTTAGTGATTGTTCTGATTGATCGATCAAACAAACAAGTGAGAAGAATGATTGCCTGTAAGCTAGGCTTTATTCAAATCACAATTGGACTATATTGGCTGCAAAGAGAAAGAGTATTAAAATAAGACTAGAAGATGGTGATCAAGCATATAGAAGCAAAATTCAATCATAGCATTCTCCCCCGCCGAATATGAATGAGAGTATGGTGTTAAACAAAAATGTGCAATATCATGCTTGTCTGTTGCGTAAATTGTAAGAATGAACTCTTTGTTTTTTGTATATGATCCTCGAGTTTCGATTCAGTTGCATCAGGTTGAGTTAGACGACTTTGCGCAATCATCACTACCGAATTCAGGAGTTTGAGAATGTTCGTCAGAATTAACAGGAGTGTGTTGTTCAAGATTGGTAGGGCGAGTGGCTGCAGACAATCGTTACCTTTTGCAGCTAGATGACGGATTGAAACTGTATCTTCTCGACCATCAGGTACACGGACGTGGGCATACTGCGGGTTGCATTCTAAAAATTCAACTTCATCAACACAAGTATCGTATTTGGAATCACGGGAATGTTTCTTGAGCAACACAATACCGGGTGTAGTTAGCCAAGTAGGAAGGGTAGTGCCAGTCGCTGACCGACGATTGTATGCGAATAGGCGTTCATGTGGTGTCGTGTTTGTAGCGTTGCACAGTAGCGACCGAATTGAGTGCAGTGCATCTAGAAGTACCGTCTCCCTATGGCCAGTAAGGAGACCACGGGATTTCAGAGTGAGTAGAATCGACTTCCATAAAATGCCATTGAGGCATTCCACTTGAACGTTGCACTGTGGATTATATGGCGTTGTACGGCTAGTAGCGATGCCATTGTTGTGGAGGAATTGTCTTAGTTCATTAGACATGGAAGAGGGACCGCGATCAGAGTGTATAAAACCCGGAGTGCCAAATGTTGTAAAAACTACCAGAAGGCAATTGATGATAGTTTGTGATGTCATGTCAGGGTGTTGTGTTTTTGGAGCGAGTTCCGGCTGACCTAACACTTACGAAAGTGGTAGAAGACGACTGACAGAATGCATCGTTTTATTTACAGCTCATTTTCATATATATGTACAATTAACCAACTAGATGAACGAAAGTGAAGCCAAGCTTCTGAGTTCAAGCTGCTAAATTGATTCGAATCGGCGAGCTATGATCAAATGATTAGAAACGATCAATACTTCCAAAGCAGTGCGAGTTTTGACGTGCCTAGATTGAACGACCTTGACACCTCCCCCTGCGAAAAAAGGACGTTCACCTTCGGTCTATATACGCCTTGTTTCTTGGATTGATTTGAAATGGTTAAACCATTGTTTTTCTTCGTGCTGGGTATCTTCTTTCTGATGTCTCGTCTGTGCGATGTTGTTCAGCAAGACGGTTGTCGACTCTTTGCCATTATTCATCAGTGCTGATAGGTTCATTTTGAGAAACATGCGGTGCCAACGCATGGGAATCGTTATACTGCTTTCATGAACCACGAGTTGCGTTTTCCTGTGAAGCATTTGCCTCAGAACCACGTGGACCACCTGAACCGCAAACCGGTTTCTTTTTATAGTCACTTAATCTTGTGAAATGGCCACGAATAAATTTGCTTTCTTTATGGTCTCGAGAACTGTTTTTGCGACGAATACCTTGCTGCCTGCGTGGTTGTACATTACTAGCTTTGATTGTTCTTGGAAGCCTTGCAGCGTTTAAAAAGACTGCGTTGGGAGTTGTCTGCTTTGTAGAATCATTGTCACCTTGATGCGATTCGTTCCGGGTATCGTAACCATGTTTGCGTATCAACTGTCGACTTGTTCTTGATGAAGAATTTGTCTGGCACACAGTTGCAGTTTTCATTGAACACAGATCTTTCAAAGGCACACTAAGTAAATTTAGCCGGTAGATCCAATCCATTCCAAGCAAATCAAGTTTATCATGAGGAGTCAAGTAAACTAAACCAGTTGCTTGCTCACCATTGAAATCAATCTCACAGGTAAGTTGTCCGTCAATCCGCAGTGGTTCACCAGAGGCATTTCGCACATTCATTTCCGTGGGATAGACAGTTGGGCAGCCAATCTGCTTCCACGTTGAGCGGGAAATCAATGTGACGTCTGAAATGTGTTGTTTCGCAACCAAACGGTCTTGCCTTGCATTCTCAATGCGACATATTTTCGTCTGCTTTCCAAATCTGCTCCAAAGGTTGCAATGACAGCATTGATTCTGCCCCGGTTCTCATTCGATTTAGAATTATGAAGACGGTTTGCACCGGTTCGATAGCTCGATCTGCAATGCGACTCCTTGTGACCAATGTGCTTGCACCCGCGGCAATTGTGAGTTCTGAACTGACAATCTTTCGAATAGTGCCATCCACCGCAATTCCAACAAGCACTTTTGGGTTTCAATGACTTTTTGGGAGGACTTTGTGAATGACTCTGTGTTGCTGAGTTCTTGTACACTTGAAGCTCTATTTTCTGTCCCGCGTTTTCAATCAACTTGATATCATGCTTAAGGTTCACCATTCTGTGACATTCGGCTGCTATGTCTTGAAGGGTCATTTCCGGCTCGTGCTCCAGTTTGCTCAGAATTCTTGTTCGAACGTCAGCGTCTGCTGGTGATTGAAGACTGCAAACGAACATTAAGCATTTGAACTGATTTGGTGTCATCGAACCGAGCTTGAATCTTTCACACTCTCGATTGATGATAGCAGCATGCGTGGTGTAGTCGTCTGTTTCCTTTTTCATCAGTTTGAGACAGTTGTAACGAATGCTGAATAAAGATGATTGTTCGCCAAAGATTGTCGTGAGTGTTTCAATGGTTTCGTCAAAGGTGAACTCTCGACCACATTTTGGAAGAATATAGTTAGTGTAACGTTCGTGCTCAACAGGACCAAGTTTTCTTAATAATAGGCGAACAAGCCGTGCAACACCTTGACCCGCTAGTTCAACTCGGAAAATGTCTTCGTATTTATGGAACCAAGCATTGAATGTTGTTTCCGGTACTGCATCAAAATGGAACTCTGTGATGGATGCTGCAATTGAGTCAATTGATTGTTGCTGTATCTGTCCTTTGGGTTCATCTTTGATATTCAGCTTCTGCGAAAAAAGTTCCATGAGATGCTTCTGTGATTTTTCGAACTGCGCTTGCTGCTGCTGAAGTAAAGCTTGCATTTGCTTAAAGCTGATAGCCATATTCCCGTCGCCAAGTCTGTTGTGTTTTTGGAGCGAGTTCCGGCTGACCCAACGCTCACGAATGTGGTAGAAGACGACTGCCAGAATGCATCGTTTTATTTACAGCTCATTTTTATTTATATGTACAATTAACCAACTAGATGAACGAAAGTGAAGCCGAGCTACTGAAGCCAAGCTGCTATATTGATTCAAATCGGCGAGCTATGTTCAATTCATTAAAAACGATCAATACTTCCAAAGCAGTGCGAGTTTTGACGTGCATAGATTGAACGACCTTGCACAGGGCAAGGAAAAGCGAACGGGAAGCGGGAATATTCATCGATGATTGTTAGCAAGTAGCGGTTCCGGCTTGTTGATGGTAGTGGTCCTTTAAAATCGAGACTGAGTCTTTCGAAAGGCTGGGTAGCCTTTATCAAGTGGGCGCCTGTAGGTTTGAAGTATTGTGGCTTTATTTCACAACAGATAGAACAATCAGCAGTCATTTTACGGACCTCAACCAAGAAGTAAGACAAGTTTCGCGCTCGAATGAAGTGCATGAAGCGGCTGACGCCAGGGTGGCATAAGTTATCATGTAGCTGACGCAGTTTTATTAACTGAACTGATTCCACAAAACCACATACGGCACGTGAAAGCGCATCCGCTGCTTGATTCTGTCGGCCTGATCCGTAAACCACATCATATTGGTATTGTGTCAGCTCTAAACGCCAACATTGAATTTTTAATTCTAACACGCTGTCTATTGTCATACATAAAAGAGACTGAACGCTGGTCTGTCACTAGTCTGAATGGGTGGTTTATCAGACTCACTATTTCCCGTGTCTGGAGTCGATCTCCTACCCGTACTATTGCCACAACAATCCCGGAAAGGTCTAACACAACCCTGAAGCCTCCCTATTCTCAAGCTACCGCCTAGCGAACTCGGGAAGACGCAACTCCAAAGCGAGTGTTGCCCGCTATAAGGCCTCCCCGCACCCATACTGATTATACTGACCAATTTATTCCCTCGAACCCCACTCTGACGTTTTTTTCTTTATCCTATTTTTTCGATCCACTGTAAACACATCCTGTGGTTATTTGAAGCTATGTGCTTATTTTACCATAAATATACTATTGTACTATTGAACTATAATGCCTCCATTTCCTGACAGTTTCAACGATTACACACTCTACTTTTTCGATAGCCGAGTGGTGTTGCTCACTGTGATTCAACGTTCGTGAGAAGAAAGCTACTGGTCTACCACTCTGATTAAGCGTTGCGGCGATCGCGACGTCAGATGCATCAGTTTCTACTGTCAATGGAACCGCATGATCGATTGTGATTAGCAAGGCATCCTCGAGACGGCTTTTTAACTGTTTGAAAGCAGTAAGCGCAGATTCAGGAAGGGGGAAAACTCGGTTATGGATAAGTGGATATATAGTGTCTGAAAAGCTGGGTATCCAATGGGAGTAATAGGCAAACATGCCAACTGCTCGTTGTTGAGATTTAAGATCGACTGGTGGTGGTAATTCTCTTAGAGGGGCCAGGCGGTCTTGGTCAGGTTTGATGATACCTTTGGACACCTCGTAACCGAGTATTTTGATAGAACTCACGGCAATTATACTCTTCGTATCATTGAACGTTAGTCCGTACATTTCTGCAGTTTTTAAGAAGTTGGATAGGTTTCTGTCGTGATCGGCTTTATCTCGACCACAGATGACGACATTGTCAATGTACGCGAACGTGCCAGATAGTTTTTCTTTGATTATTAGTTCATCGATGATCCGCTGGAAACACGCGACTCCGTTGGTCACACCAAATGGAATTCGACGGAATTGGTAGAGTTTACCGGCAGCTTCGAATGCGATGAATGGTTTATCCCCGTCACGTAGCGGTATTTGGTGATATGCGCTCCGCAGATCTAGAGTACTGAAAACATTGTAAACAGCGACATTTTCAACTAGTTGATCGATCCCTGGCAAAGGGTAAGCATCAAGTTGCGTGAACCTGTTAATTGTCTGGCTATAATCAATAACTAACCGCTTTTTGTGACGTTCGCTGGTAGTAATTAAAACCTGAGCCCGCCAGGGTGAAGATGATGGCTCAATTATACCTTCTTTCAACAATTGTTCAATCTCCGATCTGATGAAACGCTCATCGACAAAAGAGTGGCGTCTGGATTTAGTGGCTATAGGCTTGCAGTCAGCAGATAAGTTTTTGAAGAGAGACGGAGGTGTGACTTTGGCTGCCATAAGTCCACATATAGAGAGCGAAGGTTTGGGGCCTCCGAACGGGATCTCGACCTTTTCGTGCATTTTCAAAAAGTCGTGTCCAAACAGTACATCTGCACACAGATTAGGCATGACTGAAAATTTGAATTGTGGATAAACTGATTTCTTGTAGCGAATGGGTAGGTAAACCATGCCTTCGGTTTGACTCGTATGTTCGGTATGAGCAAGAGTTATTTTGTTTATACACGGAACTAGTTCCCAAAAGTTCTTACGAACAACCGAGGAATTTATGTAGCTCTCAGAGCTCCCAGTATCTATGAGAGCCTGTAGTCGGATATCTTTGACGTAAACAATAATGATTGCATTAGACAGGGTTACAGGAGCAGCGAACAGAACAAAGCGGAAACAAGTGAACTTGTCGATGGGCAGTTATTTCTCGTCTCGGATGATGACAAACAATCTCGTTGAAAATGACCTTTTTTTCCACATCCTTTGCAAACAACTTCTCTGGCAGGACATTTTGGTCTTGGATGCCTAGATAACCCACAAAAATAACATTTTGCAGTATGCGCGGCGGCAGTCACCTCTACGGGCGTATCTGGATGTATTTGTGTTTGATTAAGGGGGATATCATTGTTTGTGCATGGCAGCCTGTTAGCATATGATTCAGATTGTTTGAGAGCTAGTTCGAGTGATCTTGCTGTATCGAATGCTTTCTGGAAGTTGAGTGTTGAATGTTCCAACAATCTCTGTCGGGTTGCAGTGGACTGAATACCGCTGATAAAGGCATCTCGGAGTGCATCATCTTTATACTGCTCCATACTGACAGCACTGAAATTACAATCCCTGGCAAGGTTTCGTAGTTTATGAGTGAATAGGTCGAGTGATTGACCGTCTTCTTGCTTGCATGTCGCCAATAAATGTCGAGCGAAAATTTCATTTTTCGGTTTAACATATAAGGCCTCCAAGGTGGAAATGGCTTTTGCGTATGTAATACAGTCCGCAAGTAAATCATAAACATCAGAGGAAACGTAGTTGAATAATACTTTTAGCTTATCTGGTTCGAGCTCGTTCAGGTCATCGAGAAAATTGGAAAATGTATTGAACCAGTGTTTCCAACGTTTAGCGGCGTCTGAGGAGTTTGGGTCAGCATTGAATTTGTCAGGTCGCAGGAACCGTTCCATTTGCAAATAGTGATTTGAATAAATTGTTCTGATTGATCGATCAAAAAACAAGTGAGAAGAATGATTGCCTGTAAGCTAGGCTTTATTCAAATCACAATTGGACTATATTGGCTGCAAAGAGAAAGAGTGTTACAATAAGACTAGAAGATGGTGATAAAGCATATAGCAGCAAAATTCAATCATAGCAGTGATTGCATTTGAAAGACACGCTGGAACAGCAGCGGTGATGACAGAGGATGCTACAAATTGTGATGCAGATGCAACATGTTTGTCAGATTTGGAAGAACGGCATACCGAGCGAAAATGTCCCATTTTTCCACATGCCTTGCAGATTGCATCACGCGCAGGACACTTGTGACGAGGATGTCTATCATAACCACAAAAGTAGCAAAGGCCTTGGAGCTTCCGGTTGATGCTGGCCAACGTTTTATTTGAGACTGAATTTATAGGTATGTTTTGGTGGCTATGCATTTCTGTTTTCACAGTGTTACAAGGAATTTCCGGGATGGGTGATGTATAAGAATGTGATTGCTTCTGCTAGATATTTATTTTCAAGCAAGCGTTGTCGGATAGAATCTGAAGACATTCCTGTTATGAAAGCATCACGTATGGCTTCGTCTTGATACTCGACAGCAGTTACAGATTTGAAATTACAGTCCCGTGAGAGCGAGCGGAGTCGCTGCAAAAACTGATCGAGGCTTTCACTGGAATCTTGCTTACACGTAGCCAGTAGATGTCGAGCAAAAACTTCGTTCTTCGACTGTACGTAGGTTGACTGCAGAGTAGAAATAGCTGATTCATAGGAAGTGCATTGAAAAACGAGTTTATACACAGACGGGGAAAGGAAATGGATGAGTGTCTTTAATTTGTCTGGCTTATGTGAGTCTATAACATCAAGAAAGTTTGTGAATGTATAGAACCAATGTTCCCACGAGTCTGCAGCATCAGATGCATTTTGGGCGGTTTCAAAGCGTTCAGGACGAAGTAATCGATCCATTTCTAGAAGATTAAATTGTTGTGATTATGAATGTTAGATCCGATTGTAAGAATATCAAAAGACGAAGGCCCGAGAACTAGGCTTTAATCTTCTAGAAACCGAGGTATGCAATCCGGAATATAGAACGGTAATACTAAGGTGCGAAATAGGAATACAGTTAGTAATAGAAAACAGGAACGGTAAAATATCATCACATGTATAATTCCGAGTTCACGTGCAGAAAGTTCACTTCTGGACTGGATTCCCGTCAATAGCACGATGTGTGCCGTACGACTAGCTACTTCTATCAACACTACTTCCCGAACTCAAAGTAAGCACAGCTTGTTCGTAGTTACCACTTGTAATATTCCAAACAAACGTGTGAGTTTCAGAATGATTGGGAAGAGGAGAGTTGCCTCGATTTAGGCTTTATTCATCAGAAGAGCTAAAACAACGAACAATAGAATAGTTAGTATGGATAGATAGAATAGAATGCAAATTACAATAATGCAAGCATATAAGAATACACAACATTCTTCTCGGCTGTTTTGATTTGGTTATACATGTCACGAATTCATGCGTCTCGATTTCGAAGTTCGTACGGACGAGTTCTTTGCTGTTTTGTATATAGTTCAGAGGAATTTGGATTGTTTACAGTCGATGAATCTGCTGTATCACTGATAGGTTGGCAGTCAATGAGAACTGACTCAGGAACGTGAATGGGTAATGGTGGTTCGGATGTTTATGGTGTAGGAGGGGGATTCGACAGGATTTCCGTATCTGATGGACGGTCTACTGGGGCGAGAGCACGAAGTGAAACGGTGTCTTCTCTTCCATCAGAAAATCGCACGCGAGCATACTGGGGGTTACATTCAAGCAGCTCAACTTCGTCGACTAATGGCTCATACTTTAAGTTTCTAACATTTCTTCGCATCAGAACTGGACCGGGTGTAGTCAACCATGAAGGAAGTGACAAACCATTGCTTGAATTTTGAATATGGAAAAACATGCCTTCGTGCGGAGTGGTGTTAGTGGTCGTACACAACAGTGATCTAATGGAATGGAATGCGTCTAGTAGAACAGTTTCCCAGTGTGTAACATCCAGATTCCTGGAGCGCAATGATAGCATATTAGACTTCCAGAGTGCCATTAAGTCGTTCTACTTGGCCGTTGTCTTGGGGATTATATGGTGTGGTCCTGCTTGTAGCCACATTGTTTGCACAGAGAAACTCTCTAACAGCCTGTGACATAAATGAGGAACCACGGTCAGGATGAACGTACGGAGGCATACCAAAAGCATGAATAATTCACGAAGACATTTGATAACAGTGGAAGACACGGGAAAGCGAAGGGAAATCTAGAATACTCATCCATGATAGAGATCGAAGGAAGTGGACCCTTGAAATCAAGACTGAGTCGCTCGAATGAATGAGTAGCTTTAATCAGAGTACCATAAGATTTGTGAAAACGAGGTTTTAAATCAGCACAGATTGTACATCGGGCCGCGATAAGAAACTTTTTGATTTAGATTATGCCGACGTTGTTTTACTCTTCGATTCCTATGTGAATGCTCAGTCTACTTTAGACCGACTATGTAGTATCATATATCATCCTTCAGTATGCTGTTTGCACCTCCCAAGTGCAAAGTTCTGTTACAGGAAATTGGTCTGATCGAAACAGCGCTAAGCCTCAATAATAAGGAACTGGTGACTGTAGACTGTTTTACCTATTTGGGTATTTGCATTCCTAACAACGCGTGTTTATATAAGGAGAGCTACGGTAGGTTTTCCTAACTTAGATAATCTGTGGCGCAAACAGGTTTGGCTCTAAAGCTCGAGGGTAAAGCCTATAAGGCTACAGTACGCGCGATTTTACTGTACGGATGTGAGAGATGGACACTGAAAAGAAGAAATAAGACATTTACAATTCTTGACAATCGCTGTTTCCTCCGTCGATGACGTTTTTTGGCACAATCGGATACGTAACGCAAATATCCGTAATAGAATCTTTGGTAGCGATGTAGACATCGTAAAACAAGTTAACGTGCATATGACTTCGCTGGTAAGGCCACGTATTGTGAATGGTAAATCGTCGCGGCAAGGAAAGCTTTTTATGATGCGTGACAGTGAAAGCCGCAGGGAAGCTGTCATGCTGATGTCGCTCTACTCGTTCACAACACTTGCATGAATGCATGTTTGATTGGAGGTGTAGGTACCTCATTCCAGTGCATTCGTCTCCAATCTTTTATAGCTTCAGTAGCTTTTGTGGTCCGACCCTTTCACATATCTTTTAGAATATTTTACCATGTCATGGTTGTATGGCAGTTAAGCACTTGGTACTGGTTACAGGTGTAATGCTGTCTATGATGATGATTATGCTAACCTGATTTGTCATCGGTAGTGAGCTGCGTGCGGGGCCACTGGAGTCTCACTGTTATTTCTATTTCAAATTCTCGTATGTGGCTGGACCTAAGCCCCTTGACAGTATCTTAGCTCATGGGTGGCTAAGTTAGTTTTAACTGTTATTTAAGTAATTATTCCCATTCACCTGTATATTTTTGTTTTATGTTTCAGAGATGTCGTGTTCCGTTTCATGACCAACTTTAATTCTCCCCGCACATTTTCCTTGCCAAATGTTTGGAATGATGATGACACCATGTACAGTCTTATGCAGCCTATCAAACGTCCTCAGCATATTGATCCTGACACATTCAATCGTAAAGTTTCATTCTGGGGCGATTTGATACTTAAGTATGCTCAAGAGCAGCGCGTGCTTGTTCTCAATATCAAAGCTCTCAAGCATATCTTTACTCGGTATTTCCCCGACGAAGATATGTATTTGTCTCCGGAATGTTTGAATGAAACCCTGTTGTATCTTCAACGAACTGGGGACGTGGAACCATTTTCTGAGCAATCGGGGTCTCTTTTTCCTCTTTTGAGAACCAACTTTTCCTACCTCGTCAATGCTTCAGTATCCGTTGCCTTGCGTCTGATCGGTTGGTATGTTGCACTTTTTAATAATCAAGACCTCATAGTGCCGATGGTGTGGGCGTCGGATCATCAACTGTTGAAAATGACTTGTATGTCGTCACCCGTTTTTTAGATGAATTCGTCCAAGACTTCATTGATAATTTCAACGTCGTACATAAAAACAAACGTGTGACTATGACTTTGCCCGTTTATGAGCTCAACGTGTTCGATTCTTCTTTGAAGGAGTTTTTTAGCCACGAAGCTACTCGAGAGTATGTTAGAAAAGCATGCACGGAGATCTATGAATGCGCGAAAATCGAGACGGTTCGAACACAGGAGGGCAAAGAAAATTTTCAAGTAAGTTTGCCCATTGCTTATTTTCGTATACTAGCTTTTTGCAATAGCATTTTTTATGTGAAACAGGTTGATTGTCAATCAAAGGGCAATTTGTGATTTAGGTTTTAGTCGGGTGTAACTCAGATCTACCAGTTTGTTCGCTTTCTGTTGTTTCTTATCGTTACGCTCGTCTTCATCTCATAATAGCCAGCGGATCTATGGACTCTAAGAAGGATTGAAGCTAAGTTTATCACATTATGGTATTTTGCACGGTGTCACACGAAGGGGGAATCAATCGACTATCAACTCAATACAATGCAATAATTCAACCAATTATCCGTGAAAACCACAACGTTGTCCATTCTTCGACATTATATGGAAGCTTCAGCAGCTGATTCAATTTTTAAACACTGAAAGATACGTTTTACACCTCTACTTTAATCGTGACAATAACCCACGGCTGGGCCAATAGTTGCACATTACGGATATAACAGGTGTTTAATCAAGAACGCGCATGTCTAAATGCGCAATGGTCAATGCAATTCACCGTATATCATTTCCATCTTGATTTACAAGTATGGTCTCATCATGGAGCAGTTTACAATATGCTGGCCGAAACTAAGAATTTCGTAATGAAGGGTGGGAGGAGTATTATGTCAGGTTAATCGATGTCCAATCGCGTTTCTTATCCCAACGTCTATTTCTCAGGGTTCGAGAACACTCAATGCAACATTAACTACGTCACTTCCACTTGTCGATTGCGTCTCATCACTGAAGTCAACTTTTCCAGCGTTTATCACGTTCACCCGCGAATCCCATAACACAAGAGAACGCCAATTGTTCATGACGAACAATAGCACACATGCGCCCACCTTCTATCGGCAAATCCACTTACCACAACAATTTTTGGCATGTCGGTACCGGTCCTCACTTTAATCTGATTTTCACTCGATTTCTTGTCCACCGGGGTTACTTCAGGCCCTCACCGATCTTCATCAATTGAATGTCACTCAATAGCGGCTGACGTTACCCGTCTGCTCATATTTCGGAGCCTGTTGTCACTGAAACCTTTCTCATGTAATTCTCCCGAAACCCGAATTGTGGGTGTGCTATTGTTATCGTCGATCTTTCCCGCTCGTCCTACTCTTGTGTTCTGAATACACTCCGAGAGCACGTAAATAGCACCGTTTTCTGTTTCCTGGCTACCTTAGAACGTAATTTTAATCAGCCCACCGCATTTTTGATGACATGATAAGCGATTTGTCGTATACTGTGAAAACTTGTTGGGTCATTTATATCAAGATATATAATTGAGTTGATGTTGTTACTGCTGAACATGAAAATGTTCCAGCAAAAGCAAAAGAGCTCTATGTTTGGAAATCATTACTTACAGACCTGCAAATCAGCCATGTCTAACCATCTAGTATCAAATATATATGTTCTTGTGGAAACGTCTTTTCAATTTTTTCTCTTGGGGATAACCCCTTACAGGTCATTCAAGTGTCGGAACATTTTCAACACAAGATCAAACAGAATTTGGCTTCCAACGGTCTGGTTATTGCCAGTTTGCTTCGCCTACAACATTTCATTCAGCGTCAAGAATTAAAAGAACAGTCGTTGAGCGATCAAATTGAACAGAAAAGGAAGGCCATCACACAGTTAGTCAAGGATAAAAGGTACACGATTATTTAAGTCTCTTCACTTAATATTATGAAAAATAATAGCAGGGAAGTTGTCGTGCTGATGTCGCTCTATTCGTTCACGAAGCTTGATTGAATACCTGTTCCATTCGAGGGCACCTCATCCCAGTTTGTTTGTGCCTACTGTTTTATAGATTCCATAACTATTTACTTTCCGCTTTTCTACATTGTTTATCATTTTTTCATGGTTGTTTGGCGGCGAAGCATTCGGTACACTCTACCGGTGAAATGCTGTCTATTGTTGTTGGCCTCCGTCGGTCGATGTCGACCGACGGAGGCCAACAACTATGCTATTTTATTCGGTACATGAATGTTTACCGTACAATTTTTAGTGGCAGTTTTGTGAATTTAAGAAATATGCTTTTAAATTTCTACCTCGCTTGCCCGCTATATTTGCTCCATTTTTATTTATAAACTAGAGGGCGCTTTGTAAGAATCCCGCGCTGATCGAACTATTATTGGCTTGGCTTGCCTCGCCAATACAACTCTATGCTTTCTTACTACGCTTTCCTGCTTAATCGTGCTACACAAACTGAAAATCGATTTCGGTTTACGGTGTCCACGTGTTTCTATCATCAGCTTGTGTAACTAGCTAAACTGCTAATCAGCATTGACCAGCGGACAGTGTTTGTGAAATTACCTCAAATCTTAAGGCACAAGGAAATCAAAGTGAATTACTATTCATCAAATTGCCAGTGTGTGTATGAAATCATAAGCCTGATCCAGGTATAGCATGCGGCGTTGTCATCATCGTCATCGTTGAACGTAGGCATGATACTACCCGGTTGCCTACACCGAAGTAGGGGAGATTTCGTTTAGGGGGTCCCACCCCGAGCCTTTAGCGCGATGGCTTTACCCACAAGGCAGTGGAGCGAGAGAAGTTCGCACCTATCGGTGGCCGGTGACCGACGAAGCGGTTCATACGCCCTTTTCTGGGAATTTCCAGTTCGGAGCCCGATAACCCCGTTGATAGGTTGGTGACTGCAGTTTTTGCCTGTGCACCATACAATGTCCTTGGATAGGACAAGGGGCAGTGACTTTTGAAGCGGCGAGTCACATCCGCCGCGTCGTGGTGTCATCATTGGATTTTTGTGGCTTTTTATAGGGAGAACGCTTGCCAGGCGAAAACCCACCACACCCTCAGACACCACCGCCGAACCTTTCGCTGAGCTCGGAGAACCGAGCCCACCCAGCTGGCACCAACGTGGAGGTATTTCGGCAAGCCAGCCAGCGGAGGTTCACTCGAGACTTCCTCAATCATCAATACCTCGTTCGTCAGTAGGAGGTCTAGTAAAGATGGTGTGTCATTTCCGCTGTAACGTGTGGGTTCCGTCACGTGACTGTACAAAGGATGACTTTCTATCAGCTCATTTAACTTCCAAGCAAAAGTATCGTGTGCAGGTTCAACACGCAAACTGGGCGAATTGAAGTCTCCCATCAATAAGATATGACTGTGCTTCATTTATAAGGCGAACCGCAAAGAGAATAGTGTACCGATATCAACAACAGGTTGGGCATTTTCTGGACGGTAGATTACAGTCAGTAAAGCAGAGTCTCTGTTTTTAAGCTGCAGACGGCAATAAAGCGAATCTATGGTTTGTAGACGAATATGAGACATTTCTGTACAGTGGAGCAAAGAATTATGGTACAGGAGAACTCCACCACCCTTGGTGGGACGATCTTTTCTAATGACAGTCATACCATCAAGCAAGATTTCGGCATCTGTAACGGATGGTGTTAACCAGGTCTCGGTTACAGCTATAACGTCGAAATGCTGAGCCGCATGTCGAGTACGAAGTTCAGGAAGTTTACTGAGCAGACCCTGGGCGTTGGTGTAGAAACACTTCAGGCTTTTGCGGTGTAGAGCGGGGTCTTCACAGTTGTTGTGGTTGTTTATTGCGCCGATCCTGAAAGGACCGGAGGAGTTAAGTTTTTTGAGGCACAAACTATATCACCGACAGGACCACTTTGAAGTTTGCCACTTCGCGTTTTATCAACGGCAGAACGGAGGCGGATCTCGGAAGGCGCAAAACGTTTGTGTTGATACCAACTTTGTAACGCATCGCTCACCATGGATTCGGATTGGAGAGTCACTTTGAGTATACGGGGCCCTGAGCCCTTGTAAGTAGGTGAGGCAGGCAATCGTTTCAAACCAATAGTCAAAGTATCAATTATTTTCCTTTGTTGTTGTATGAAACGCCATTGTTCGCAGTCATGAATGATATTTTTATTGGCATCCGCGTCTTTTAGTTCCGGAACTCCAAGAATAAAGATGCTTTTCTTGTCG